>PVIA01010757.1:0-49801 GCA_004024845.1 Tonatia bakeri
AAAGAAAGAAGAAGGAGGAGGAGGAGAAAGGGAGGAAGGAGAGATAAAAAGGGGAAGAAAGAAGAAGGAATAGAAAAAGAAAGAAGGAAAGAACGGAAGGAGTTAAAAGAAAAAAAGTACTTTAAAAAAAAAAAAACCGTCCTGCTGGCTTCAAACCGGCCAAGTCAGTTCTGCTCGTTTTCCTGGCTGCAGCAGGCTGAGGGAGAATTGGTTTCGCTTTTCTCCCTTCCTGAGCTGTACTCCCCTGGCCTCCAGCCCAGTTCCTCAGTTTGCTGCCAGGCGCTCAGTGCCCTTCTGCACTCAACCCAGGCCTTCAGTCCACCAGTTGTGCTGTCCTTGAGGTGCACCATTTAGGGGCAATTCAAACACCACCTTCTCGCTCTTTGCTGTCCTAGATGCTAGGGACTCTCGGAGTCCCTTCAGGCTAGTTCGACACTCCCATTGAGTTAAATCTTTCTGGGGATTGCTGACTCCCTGAGCCCCGCAGTTCTCCTCTGCAGGGGTGTCTCCACCTTCCTCTCAGAGAGCCAGTGGGTCCTGCAGGGCACGGGTGCTGTTCTGCTGCTTGCCCCAGGGCACAGGGGTGGGTGCGTGGGTGCCTCGGGTGGAAATGTCAGGCGCACTCCCTCCCGGTGCTGCAGGCATGAGCACCCAGCCTCTGCTACTGGGGCAGGATGGGCAGCTGCCAGTCCTGCAGGTTCCGGCGCACACTCTCCCCAGGGCTTTGAGTGTGAGTGCAGGGCCTTCAGTGCCACCATCGGAGCGCCATTCACTGGGCAGGGGTAGGGGCGCGTAACCCAGGGCGGCTGCTGCAGGAGAATTCCCCAAACAGCCACCAAGTGCTTCTTTTTTCACTTTTTCTTTTTGAAAAATTCCTCCTGCTCAAGCCTGCCGCTCCATATAAGGGCCTGGCTTCTCACACAGCCCAACTCTCCAACCAGACTGGGAACTATCCGGGTCAGGGTCCATCACAGCACAACTCTCAACTCTCCCCAGCCGGCATCCACAGTCTCAATGGGTGCACACAGCCCCTGTATGTTTCCCACTTCATCCTTATTCCCTACCCTGCAACTTCAAGCAACCAGGTCTCTCCCAGTGCTGCTCAAACCTTGTTTGGCAGGACAGGGAGCCGTTGACCCGGCTCTCTCCCAAGAACCCTGTGGCAGACCTGGTGGGCACTGGACCTGGGGCTGTGGCCACCCTGGTGCCCCAGGCTGGACCCAGTCCCCATGCTAATGAGTACCCAAGGACCTTATTGTCCTGAAGCACTCTACTTACCGTCTGATTTTTCAGTGTCCTCTACAATTTCGGGTCTCCAGTCTTCATATATGCTGGGATACTGTTGTCTGTTCACTCTGTTCCCCAGAAGATCGGCTAGGTATTTCATCCATGTGCAGCGGGAAGTGGACTCTGATCTCACCTATCTCACCGCCATCTTCAATCCTCTGATCTACTTTTAAAATTTTTTTGACAAACTTATTTAATTTTTTTAAGATTATTTATTTATATTTTTCTAGAGAGGGGGGAAGCAAGGGAGAAAGAGAGGGAGAGAAACAATGTGTGGTTGCCCCTCACACACCCCCTACTGGGGACCTGGCCCAGGCATGTGCCCTGACTGGGAATCAAAGCGGTGACACTTTGGTTTGCAGGCCAGCACTCAATCCACTGAGCCACGCTAGCCAGGGCCCTCTTTTTATTTTTAAAATAAAGTATTTATTTATAACTTTTATTTTAGTTGCCATCACTGAGCCTTAATCAAATGACACTCTCTCAGTTCTCCAGGAAGCCTATTGACAAATTCCTAAGGTCCAATGATTGTGACACTCACTTCTTTTTTGGATATGTTGGATTTTATTTTAAAAAATTGTACAAATGGCACATGTGCATGAGTTAAAAAAACACAAGAAAATGTAGGATGTTTAAAAAGAAATGCAAAAGAAATGTGAGGCATAAAATGAAACAATTGCATTCTATGAATCCAAATAAAAAGATTTTTTGCTTACTAAAAAAGTGTTATCCAAGTATGTTAAGAAGTCTTTTGATTAGGAATACAGCACAAAACTTTTCTGAAACTATTCATTAACTATTCAGTGACTCAGTCACTGAATACAGGCTGGATCATTACATTGTCTTACCAGCTACAAGCAGGTTATTAAATGTCTGTGAATATGATGCAGAGCCTGTGAAGTATTACAATAAATACATCCTTGATGAGTCATTTAATCAAGTTAGCAGTGGATGTTAACATTTCAACTTCCCATAGAGAAACCCCATCTCCATTACTTTTTGCCCTCTGGTGATTTTCAATGAAGGTTTTTTAACACTTAGAAGAGAGAACACAAAAATATTTGAAATGTTGTGTTAAAACACTAAATGCTACATTTTGCTTTTATGTTTTTACTAGAAAATTCTGTATACCAAGGATGGGCTGTGTTACAGACACTTAAAGGACAATGGGTGTGGTCACATAAGAATTTATTTTACAGAGTTTTTGAAAAGGATCAAATCTTCACATGCCCACATTTTTACTTTGTTTCAAGCACTGTTCTGGAAAGAAGGAACCGAAGAGTGTTGGGTGCCACTGATGAAAGTACAGGGCCCCCATTCACTAGGAGTCTGGCGGCCTCTGGCGGCCTCTAACTGTATGTCTGCCTCTATGCTGGCTTTCCAACAATGCCAAATTTAATACTTTCCCCTTTTTTAAAATAATTTTAATATTATTTTAAATAATATTATTTATTTAATAATTATTTATTAAATAATTTTAAAATTATTTAATAAATAATTTTATTATTTTTATTGAGGTATACTTGACATTTAATATATTAGTTTCAGGTTTACAACATAATGATTCAAAATTTGAATATATTACAAGATGATCACCACCACAAGTCTAGTTAACATCCATTACCATTCAGTTACAAAATTGCTTTTCTTGTGATGAGAGCTTTTAAGATCTACTCTTTTCCCTCTTATGTTTAAATAATTAAGCAGAGTTACAGCTAAAACAATTTACTTTGTTTACTTTCTTGTATTTCTGAGGTTGAAATGTTTTCCTTTGATGCTTTTGAAGGGATTTGACAACATGGCTCATCTTGAGGCACATCAAGAGCTGCTGCTTTAACTGGATTACATCTTTCATCTCAGAAGTCCCCAAAACTTGATGAGACATTCTGGTGCAGGGTCGGAGAGAATACTGCAGCAGACAGGCAGGGCTGAGTCCTGGCTCTCCATTCACTAACTCTGCAACCTTGAATAAATTACTCCCCACCCTAAATCTCATCTGCCTCGGATGTGAATGGAGACACTAACAATATCACATCTCACAGGATTACTACCCTCACAACACACAGGGACATTCTGGCTAAGTAAACAAAAATGAATCATTCTTATTTAGAAATGTGGGGCTGTGAGGTATTTTTCATACTTCACAAGTATATGCCCATACATAAAAGTTATACAACTTTTCAAAAATAAAATGTAACTGATAAACTTATGTAAACAGTACAAACCTGGCAACCTATTCACACACGCAGCGTTTGAATTTTACTTGAATCCACTCAAAGGAATGCTCCCTATTTCGGTCGTTATTACAGTTTCATTTTCAAACACTTACTTTTTAACAAAAATAGTACTCATAGTACTAAAAGTGTTTTTTTCACTGTCCTGCTTTTCTTCAGCTTCTTCAGATCCTGCTTCTGATTCAGGAGAATAAAACTGACCATCAGACAGATCACCAAGTACAAGTGCCAACCTCTGTAAAGCATCCTAAACTATCAGGAGTCTTTCTTCTGCCTCTTAAGGTAACACTCGGAAATCCAGGAACCACGTCTGGAACCAGACAAGGATGAAATGAATAGCAAAATCCCCTTGAGAGGATCACTTTTAGAAAGTAGCCAGTAGAAAGGTACTGGTTACTGCTGCCATCTACCCTATTGCCCACCAATGGTGTAGTCTGTCTACAGCACTAACAAGTATTAACACTTTGAATAAAAAAACTGTATGTATATGTATATGTATATACGTGTGTGAAGATGTCATACTGCACCACCTCCTTCTCTAATGTATTCTCAATGCCTCCAGAATGCACAGAATGTTACCAATAAGAGGTCAACTGTGATAAACAGAAAGTCCTCCTGACATCAGATACACCTTCCTTCATAGGACTCAATTCTGGTCATGAATTGTGTAGGGTTGATGGAATGGACGTCATGCAAAGAAGCCTGAGAGGTCTGGCTCCCTGTGAAAGCATTCTCTAAGTCTTGTGGCAGTGAGTTCATTTTGGAGGGGAGTCAAAGTAGCCTTTCTCCAACTTCACCATCTCCAGAGAAAAGAGATTTCATTGCATTGTTCTGGGCAACTGCTCCAGTCTGGCCCAGAAATAGCAACTCCATGGTGGCACCTGGAGGATCCTCAGGGGCCCTCCCTTGCAGAGGAGCGGCCTTGGCTGGGGGCACCCAAGGATGGATCCCTGCAGGCAAGGCACCATCCACCACCTTGGCACACTTCCAGCAATTATGAGGATCTTTCTGATCAAAATAAAAACCTTGAGGTTTTGTGCCTCATCCTTTCAAGCAGTTTTTCCATGGAGCTAAAATGGCTTTTTTTTTTTAAGGAAACCTTCCTTGATGGCCCCTCTCAGTTAGGTTCATATTATAAGGTTCCCATAGCCCCCATACTCCTTCATTACACTCATCACATCTGAAATTATGTGATCAGTATCTGTGAGCAAAACCTGCATCTGTATTATTCATTGCCTTATTACCGTATCACTATCATAGTTCCTAGCACATAGAAGGTGCTCAATAAATATTTGTTGAATGACTAAATGAGTGGAAAACACTGGACACAGATAAGGCAGATTCCAGAAACATCAACTACATGATACTGAACATGATTATGATGCTGAACAACATATCATATGATAATGATGTAACAACTTTGGCAAAGAACTTGAGGTGGTATTTCTAAATTATTGATATATAATAATTTACTTTTGTTCTATACCCATAGCAATTAAAGTAAGTATTGAAGTAGAGCAAGCCACCTTCTCTGAAACTCTATAAACTTAGTAAAATCTCTGAATTTCTTCTGTTCTATTGATCATCTAGGCAATTTATGGCCAATAATAATTTTTATTGGGACTCCTTTAATTTCTGTGGCCTTTAGTAATAGAGTCTCACTAGCTTGGCCCTTATTTGGTACTATTATAATGTCTCATTGGATCACTTAAGAGGCCCACTGATGTGTTTTTGCAAAAACTCTTACATAAAGCCATCTAACATATTTGAGTTCCGTAAATGACAAATTGACACAGATGGTGCAATCCTGTAACATGAGCAACTATGAATTTACCAAGCTATTTAATACATTCATGAAATTTAGATCTTTTAACAATTTTCTCTCTTAGATCAAGTATCTTAGTGTTAAGTAAGGCATGTTTGGGCCCCTCAAACTGTCTTAGGAAAGCAAAACTCCTTGTAGGGCCTTACTACTCAGAGAACAGAAGCAGCAACAGCACCTGGTGCTGTACACTGAATGTGTCCCCCCAAAACTCTTATGTTGAAGTCCTAACTCCCAGTGTGATAATTTTGGAGTGGGGTCTTAAGAGGTAATTAGGTTTAGATGAGGTCATGAGGGTGGAGACCTCTTATGAGCAGAAGAGACCAGAACTCTTGCTCCCTCTGCTATGTGATGATACAGGAAGAAGGCTGTTGTCTGCAAGACAGGAAGAGGGTTCTCACAGGAACCCAACCTGCTAGCACCCTGATCTCAAGACTTTCAGCCTTAACAACTGTGAGAAAATGAATTTCTGTTACTTAAGCCACGAGTATTTGGTATTGTTTTTAGGCAACTGAAGCTAAGACACTTGGGAATTTGTTGGAAATGCTGAATCTCAGATCCTACTGCAAACCTGTTGAATCAAAATCTGCATTTTTATAAGATCTTCAAGTGATTTTCATACTTGCTATATGGCACAATTAAGGTTTGGGAAGCCCTATTTTGGGGACCTACATCAAAATAGAGTAAAAACCACCTACACACTCAATCCCAGGACACAGGTTCCCTGGTGTCAAATTCCTCAGCACACGCACAAGCAGAAGTACTGCACTGCTGGCCAGTCCTTAAAAATGAAACCTTCAGGGTCAGATTTCTCTGCTTCCTTGTTAACAAGATTTCACCCTTGAGCCTAGTGGTACCATGTTAAGATGCAATAAGTAAACAGGCAGAAGACAAGCAATCCTTTGACAACAGGTAAGTGCTTTTTCCAATTTTATTGAGGTATAACTGACCAACAAAGTGTTATATATATGAAGTACACAACATAAAGATGACATATGTATACTTTGTGATATGATTAGCGCAATCAGGTTTACAGATCTATCACCTCACATAGTTACTTTTCTGTGCCTTTGATGAGCACACTCAAGGGCACACTCAAGGGCTACAATCTTAGCAAATTTCAAGTAGACAACAGTATTTTAACCAGTCACCATGCTTATTCATCTCATAATGGAAAGTTTATATCCTTCAATAACAGTTCTTTGTTGTGAAAACTATCCCCATCAACCTCACTCTAAAATCACACATTCACATGTCAGAAAGAAGCTTTAAGAGGAACCAAAAAGGGATGAAAATCACGACTAAGTTAAACCATGTATCTCTTGACACTGTGAAGTCCATTCATGCAAATTTTCAGCTGACAGTGTTGATGGGCCACCAGACCCTCCTCTTCCTCTTCAGTGGGCTTTACCATATTTCCAAGCTCATCGGTGACACACTTTTAAAGGACCCAGGAAAAATAGCATATAATTTCACTTTTGTTTTCTGAATCACAAGTGCCTATGCTATCACTTTTATTACCAGAACAATATCTAGAACGAAGTAAGGTTATGCTTGGTTTTAGTTTAGTTTTGCTTTTTAGTTGACTTTTCTTTCAGTTTTATTGAGAGACCTTTGCCATAGAGCACTGTATAACTTTAAGGTATACAGCATAATGAACTGATCTACATATATTGTGAAATGCTGCCACAATAAGTTCATTTAATATACATCATCTCATGTAGATACAAGAAAAAAAGAGAAAAATGTATTTTTTCTGTGGTAAGAATTTTTTGGATCTCTTCTCAGCAACTTTCAAATACCCTATACAGCAGTGTTAACTACAATAACCAGTGTGTACGTTACATCCCCAGTACTTACCTAACTGAAAGTTTGTACCTTTTGACTGGACTTCATTTTTTAAGAGCAGCTTTAGGTTCATAGCAAGACTGAGCAGAAGACAGTTTCACATGCATTTTGCTGCCCTCACACACACAACCACCCCTATTATCAACATCCCCCACCAGAGTGGTTATTTCTTACAACTGACGAACCTACATTGACATGTCATTATCACCCAAAGGCCATACCTCACATTAGGTTGTACATTAGGTATATTATTTGTGTCTGGACAAATTTATAATAACATGTATCTGCAATAATAGTATCAAAGGGAATAGTTTCGCTACCCTAAAAATCCCCCCAAAATTCGTACTTTCACTTTTAACCACCTATTTACCCTGGGTAAAGCAGCAGCGTGGGCTAAGTGTGCCCAAAAGCAAGCAGAAGGGACAGGACGCAAATGAAGATCTCATACTCTTAACTTTTTTCAACCAAAGTGGTCCAGTGTCCCTTATGTGATATCAGAGAATACAGATGGCTCTTTTTGAGTGCAGACATCAAATGTTTGCCCATCAAGCTCAATGCAGTCGCCAAGTGTTGGCTTAAGTCTGCCTCTTGCCAATGGTGCTTACCACCTCTAAAAAATAGTTTACTTACTTGGGTTGCTTACAACAGGTAACAAAATAGTAACATTTTCCAGTTTTACTAGTCAAAATCCCATGAAAGGTCTTCTGGGACTTATTTTACATATCTTTTTATCCAAATGCATAGCACACAATTTCCCCCCAAATTTGCTAGATTAAATGAGAGAAGCCAATGCCTTGCCCAAGTTTCACAACTCTAAACCAGTACCTTATCCCACTTTTCCATACTTAGCCTTTGTTATGAACTGCTAGACCATGTCTGCCTTGCCCTTTCTAACAGGAAAATGGACCCTATGATCAGCCTACAGAGAAACCAGAAAGTTGGACAGGGATGGTGGTTCCTCAAGATCTTTCCACTCTATGGCTAGTCGTGTAGCATCTTCCAGGACCATTTGTGCACTAATGCTGTAATGGATTTCCAAAGGCTGACTTCTTTCTACCCCAGCCTTCCCAGCAACTGGGAAAGTATTTCTATCACTTGCTTAAACTAACAAATCGAAAGCCAGGGGCAACTTTAAGTAGCTAGTCTTCAGTTCTTTAGAAACCATGAAACTGACTTAAAAGAAATTTAGTAAGGATTCTCTAAGAATTGGGTCTAAAGATTCTATCTCCTCATTCATATACCCTCAGATTTGAGCTCTCCCTTGGCAGCATTTCAAAGGCAAAGACTAGAAATTACACAGGGGCAGCAATGTCAGTCAGTCCTAGACAATCCACCAAGCTGAGTGCCTATCTTCAATGCTATGTGTAGTATTTCCATGGAAAACCCTTCCTTCAGCTAAAAGTTACAAATATCTTTTGTTACATGGCAAATGGCTAGGATTATCTTTTGCTTTCAGCAAACCCTGAGAGGAAATATGATCCCATAAATCAAGTATTGAGATCTGGCCCTAAATCTGTTCATTCCTGGGCCCAGCATGAGAGGAAGAAGTCTGTGAGGTTGAAACAGACCCCTCAAAAGTCCACAAAGGTTGACTCAGTGAGGGCAAGAACATATACCACCCGAAGTTCTTTAATGCCAGGAATGTCCTAGGCACTGAAGACTCACTACTCTAAAAAGAGTTATTATATTTGCCCATTAAGAGAAAGATCATTTGAGAGTCATGCTAGAAATCTAGTCACAATAACTCAAAGGATGGCTTATAGTGAAACTATAAAGAGCCATGGAAATGGGGGCTATAGTTTCGAGGGAAGTTTTTTGTTTTCATACAAGAAAGATTTGAAAGCAATTTTAAAGCAAGAAGTATATGATCCCTTTCACATGTCCCTATTTATATGGTTAGGTCTTTTAAATTCATTATTCATTCAAAAAATGTGTACTGAGCACCAACTGTAAACATGTGACGAACTGGTATAGATGCTAGGAATACTTAGGTAAACAAAGCAAATAAATCCTCTCCTCTCAAGGAAATTATGCTACTCCCTCTTGATTCTTAACTTCCTTAAATTTCTTGAAGAAAGGCACCCTGAGGTCCTTGTAATCCAGCTAGAGCTCCTCTGTGCTCCACCTGTAAACACGCCACACAGGCTTACATAGGTTACTTGGTCTGTCACCTCCTACAGGCTGGATCTTACTCCAGGACAAGGAGCTTGTCTCTTGTCCTTATATCCTCAAAGCCTGGCAAAGCATGGGTGGGAAGAGGAAGACTGAATCTAGTAAATAGGTCAACTCCACACAGGAAAGTTTACATTTGCTTGTTTGTTTTAACCTTAGAAGGTTGTTTATGTGCTAAGCATTTTGCTCAAAGTCACAGAGAAGCTTGGGTCTGGGTAGAGCTGAAAGAAGGGCCCTCTACTCTCGATCATTCTAATGCTTTATTACAAGTACAATGACAACTTAATATTTTCATTTTAAGTAAGTGACTACTATGAGACCTTTTGTGCAATGCCTGAATGACTGGAGAGATAATGGTAGAAATAAGATGTTATGAAATTAGACATATACTTCAGGTAATTTTTTTTAAAGATTTTATTTACTTACTTTTAGAGAGGAAGGGAGTGAGAGAGGGAGAGAAACATCAAAGTGCAGTTGCCTCTCATGCATCCCCTACCAGGGACCTGGCCTGCAACCCACCAGCCAGGGCTACACCAGCCAGAGCTACTTCAGGTAATTTTCTTAATGAAATGTGATGAGCTGTCACGACTGACTAAAATCAATTAAGTTTCTGAAATTCTTATGGATCTTTCTTTTCTCCTTATACTAACAATCCCCTACCCCCACACCCCAAGGCTAAGTGAATCCTCAGTTCCCACATTTGTCTCCTCTCAGAATAATTTCTTGTTCCTACCTCTGAGGGACAATGGAGCAATGATGCAATCACACTGCCCCTCCTGGCCCACCTACTCACTATCAAGGAGCACATACATCCACTCTTGCAAGACCCTCTGCTCCCACTCCTGCAAAAAAAGAAAAACAAGAAAATGGCCCCACAAAAGTCAAATGTCTTTATTTTATATAAAAAGAAAGTTTGTACAGTTTTAGTTCCTATGTTTAAGAAAAAAATCCCTAAAATTGCCATAATGTTTAGATTTACTGCAAACTATAAAAACAAGCTTTTTATATATTAAAAAAAAATTTACATTTTACAATTTTCTACACGCATGCACAAGGTCTCAGTTCTGTAAACCACCCCCCCCCAAAAAAAAAAGAAAAGAAAAATGTCTAAATCCAACAGTAGAAAATTCTACATTTACAATCTCACTTGGAAGGGACTCAAAAAGCCCACTTCCTTTCGCACACAGAGAACAAATCACAACACACACACACCAGGACCAGGTCCATCAGCAGATGCTGCCCATGGAGAGGACAGAAAAATGAGAAGACAGACTGACAGACACTACAGAGGGTTGGAGAACTCATCTGGGTCCAACAGAGAAGCACAAACTATGGGAAACGGATGTTTTATATGAGAAGGTCAGGGATCCCAATGTCTCCTCGCAGGGTTTACAACAGGAATAACAAGGTGGGGGTGGGGAAGTGAGAAATCAAGGGTTGAAATGGGGGGGATATGAGAGACAAAAGGGAAATAAGCAAGAATAAACACAGCACAAAGAGTAGATTACAGAAAGGGACCAACGGGGACAGCCACAGAGTGGCGAGGTAGGTGCAGGACTGAGGCACAGCGTCCTGGTAAAAAGGAACGGAGGACGAGTGTTCCAAAGTGATGAAAAAAGCCTAGTGGGGCTGCACTAGGGTGCCACATAGTCAGATAGAGAGAGAGAACGCTGGAAAGACCTGGCCACACAGCCACAGTATCCCCTACAGTGACAAGGGGAAAGGGTAAGGGCAGGGGACTATGGCAACAGGTGGGCACCCCCACAGGGAAGAATGAGAGAATCTGGAGAATGATGGAACAGGCAAAGTGAAGGACACTGCTCATAGGGACTGTCAGCTGCATGTCCCACAGCAGTTCACAGCATGAAGACAACCTTCCATACAGGAGAAGCAAAGGACAAACACAGCCATACACTCGACAATTCATCCCAACATTTTAAAAAATAATAATAATAAAGAAGACAAAGATACCACAGTTCTGATGCAAAGGACCAAAAGACCCCATTCTTAGTCACGGCCCTTAGTGCTTAGAGTTGGCGGGAGAAGGGTAGGGTAGGGAGGGGGGAAAAAGGAACGAAAACATCACAGTGATTAAAAACATGGCAGGTTCTCAAAATAAATACTCCTGTGCCCCTAACCTAGGGCAGCAACAAAGATCCCAAATAGTTTCCCTCTCCAACTCAGTCCTCAAACCACACCATATCCCATTCCTGCCCACAAAGGCAATGACCCCAATCACCATCCAGGCCCCATTTTCCAGGATAGTGAGGTATTTAGAAATGTGACCCAGAGGGGCTTCTCCAAAACCAAGTCTCTAAAGAAAAGATACCTTCCCAGTACCTCCAGGAGAGGATGTATTTCCCTCAGGTCTATCCAAAACCCACAGCCCCAGGCTGAGGTGGACCTGCAGGCCCTGCCTAAGTCAGCCCCAAAAACCAACCCTCTGGGAATAAGGTAAGCACTGGCTGAAGAGCCCTTCTCTAGTAAGTGGTGGGTGGACAAATGTGCTTTTTCAGAAAGAATAGCAGGAGAATGTCAATCACTAGGCTCCACCAAGCCCAGGACTGCCACAACACCGAGAGGAAGCCTCCCTGCTGAGACATCAATGGGGATCTTAATCTAGGGTACATTCTACAAGGCAACAACCAATGAGCTTTCTGGGGATAAGATGGACCTACAGGGAGAATCATGAGTTATTCAGAGGACAGACCCTGGGTACACACCAGCCCAGTCACTAGAATGGTCCACTACATGGATCCTGGATGGAGGTATCTGGATACTTCCTAGTTCTATTTCCCTTGGCTAAAACTACATGATTTAAAGGATCAGATTTACACTAAATACATGTATCAGGAGGGCCAGCTAATTGTGCTCAAAATGAGAAAGAAATTCTTGAGAATTCAGATTGTGTGAAAAGACTATTAAAGGTAAATGGAGTAAAGGGCTAAGTGCCCACAAAAGGCAGCAATCCTGGTCCTTCGCCTCAACACAGAGGGAGACCAGAGCCCAGAGAACCAGGCAGAGAGAGAAGAGGAGGGGACCCTGGCAGCCAAGGAAAAGAGACCCCTGAGACAAAGAGGTGGACTTAAGGCAGGGGATGAAGAGGAGCTGCTGCCTCCCCCTAAAAAAGAGATGAGGCATCAGGTCTCTAGAGCTGAACGGAGACAGCAAGACTGGGGGTAGCTGTGAGAGAAAGAAAAATGTTTGCCTAAGACCATTGGTGTTGGGTTGGGGTCCACAAAACACTAATTCTGTACAGGAGTCTATATGTCATCCTTCCCTGGAAAGGGGAACCTGCCCCACTAAGGTGGGAATGAAGGTGAGGGCAGGTTCAGAGGGCAAGGATCAGTGATGTTCCCGGGGGCAGGGTCTCTCCTGCCCTTCCCTCAAGGGCTGCCTAGGAAAGAGCCATAGGAAGAAAGGACTCAGGAAAGGAGGTCACACATGGTTTCTGCCTCAGTTTACCCATGGTCACACATGACCATACAAATCAAAAACAGAAGGTGGAGATTTCAGAGTAAAGAAGGGATATTCCCTTGCTCTGAATATAAGTGGCTGGGTGTGGGAGGCTCTAACAACTGGAAGCAAATGACCCTGACAAGGGACCCCTAAATCTTCTGGTGCTGTGTGGGAAGACACAGGCATATCCTTGACTCAAGGACTCGGGGTCTGTTACAGGTGGAGTGAGTAGCAGAAGGGGTAAATCACCTGCCGTCTGGAGGTTTCAGAAAACTGCTGCCCTGAAGGAATTTGGCACTGTGGTTCTCTGGAGTCATGTCTGTGTCCTCCAGAGACACCCTGTCAGGAGCCACTAGAGAGAATGGCCACAGGACCCTGGGTTTGAGAGTGGGGGCTCAGGAAAGCCCTGTGCACTTTCAAAAAAAGACCATCATCCAGGGAGAGGAGAGGGAGAGAGGCAATGGTTCCTACAGGGCCTGGAAAGATACAAAAGAAAGGAGGGCAGAGGAGACGGAATTTCCCAGGTACTGCTGTAGCAGGATGGTCTCTCCAGGTTCCCATGAGGTGAATGAGGAACAGACAGCGTACGGGTAAGTTAATTCAAGTAAAAAAAAGGGGGGGGGGGCAAGAGGGATAAGGGCTGTGGGAAAGGGGCTAAGCCTGAGCACCAAGCCCTCCCCACTGCCCTATGAGCTCCGCCACCACCCAGCTTCCCACTGCTGTTGCACAGTCACACCGAGGTCTCAGACTGCAGCCTCATAACAAACTTGTGCGACTTCGGGTCCACAAACTCCTCGGAGAGTTTGAAGAAGGGAACCTTCCTGGTGCTGACCACCAGGCTGAAGTCCTGGCGCTTTAAAAGGAAAATAATGCCATCCTTAAGCCCATTGGTCACCGGCTCCTCGCTCACCAGTGTCCACTGTTTGGCCAGCCAGCGTTCCTTGTGGTACTGGATGGTGGGTCCGGCCTCCAGGTACCGCTCTAGGAAGGCCTGCCGAGGGGAGAAGGGGCTGTGTTAGAAGCTCTCCCACCCACCCTCCATCCTGCATCCCCTGAGGGCACAGCTTCCAAAGACAACCAACACGCCCCCAGCTCACTCTGCACATGATCTCAGAATGTCAGAGAGGGAAGAAGCCTGAGATCATCTGCTTCAGACCCTTGCTTTATAAACGAGGAAGTAGGAACCCACAGAGGTGATACGGCTCAACAAGGTCAGGACTGGAACTCGGCTCTCCTGACATCCTCATCCTCAGCTCCTTCCCCTGTACCATGCGATGACCTGGGCAAACCCTCCCACATTCCTCCTTCCTCTCCATCCAGGTGGCATGGTTAGCGACAAGCAGGTGTGCACCAGCAGAAAGTTAGAAGTGTCATGATTAAAATGCAACATCTTTAGTCATTCATTCACCAAGGATGGCTCAGGAGAAACAAGTCCAGGAAGTGGACAGTAGAGTTGAAGGATGAGTAATGGCCCAAAGAGAACAAAAAAGGCCTGGTGGAGGTAAAGTGGTGAATGGGATTTTGGATCTGGAATTCCAGAGCTCTTCTACAGAGGAGAAATAGTTCTCAGCCATTCTCAAAATGGTCCCAAAGCTCCCCCTTCTCCTCACCGCTAAGAACTTTACCCCACGCAGAGATGGGGTGGATGGAGTAGAAATGAGAGAAAAGACTATAAGGAGGTAGAGATGAGAGAGAGAGACTGAAAGAGAGAGAGAAAGATGGAGAGTAAGGAAAGAAGTGAGAGAATATGGGAAAAGAGAAGTAGAAAAAAACAGCGCCAGAATTAGAGAAAGAGGAAGGATGCTGAAGGTGGCACAGCCTTACCTTAGGCGTCATGTCGTGTGTAATGCAAAACTCCAGATGCTGCAGGATGCTCTCCATGGTGTGGTAAGGCTGCTGCTTGGTGGTCCGGAGGTACTTCTGCATGGCACGGGCCATGGATGCAAAGATGGCCTGGGCTGCCTCCCGGGGGTCCATCACCTCCCTGGGGTTCTTCTGCTCCTCTTCCTGCAGCCGCTTGATGTGAGTGAAGGCCTCCTCCACTGCCACCACAAGCCTGGGGGACAGGAGGAGTCTAGACCAGACACATACCTCTCATCTTCCCCTCCTCCCAAGCTCCAGCCCTCCAGTAGCAAGAACAAGGTCAGGCCTTTGGGCTCTTGAAGAAGCATTGGGAGAGGGTAGGACCATTTCCCCCAATGGGGACAAGAAACAGCTGTAGAGCTCAGTGAACCAGCCCAGCCCAAGGACTCAAAAAGAGGACACTCTAGTGTCAAACCCAGAGAGACAACTAGGAACTGTGCTATGGAAAAGACCAGCAAACCCTAAGAAAAGCCTTCTTAAACAAGTCACTCAAAACACACTTCATCAGGGGGGTGGAATGAATAGATACAACCACATCAAAATGACAGATTTCTATTCAACCACAACAGCATGGGCAGCATTAATGAACATCTGTTGGGGCTGGGGCAGAATGCAAGGAATTTGCTAGAAATCAAGAAGAAAAAAGGCAAAAACACTACAGAAAAATGGGCAGAAGAGATGAACAAACAATTCACTAGAGACCAAAAATGCTAAAAAACATATGAATAAGTCACTTACTAGTAATTTGAAAGATATTTTAAATGTTAATAAGATACTACTTATCTAGTAAAATGGAAAAAATCAGGAAGATGACTATAATCCAAACATTAGTTAAGATTTGTAAATATTCCATGAACTACTCTGCAGAGATAGAATGCAACAAGCTGGATGTGTAGGCAACATCAATGAATCTCAGAAACACAGTGTTAAGAGGGAAAGAGGAAAAATAAGCTAATTTACGTCAAAAGCATGAAGACACACAAACCAACACCAGTATTCACAAGCCCTTCAAGCAGCTTAGAAAGGGATTCTGGGCTACATGAATGTGTGGATCTGTTTATTCTTTTGCTTCACCTAAGCTTCTCAGTCAAGTTCTTTTTCAAATGATCCTGTTGTCTCAGGTGAACCAAGGGAAAAAAGTTTTCTTCTGCTTATAACCCAGGTAATAGGAAGGAAAGGGTCCCTATAGGCCAAGAATGGTGGTGGTCACGGAGAAGATCTGAAGACCTTAGGGCAGAAAGTAAGAGAGCAGGGGACATCTTTGGTTTCCTTCCCAGGGGAGCCACTTCTAAGACAATTAGAAACACGCTGGAATGTTGCAGATGAGGTTGGTGATCTTTGATCTACTGCTGAAGACACCAGGCTTATGGAAGGACAGGCTAAGGGCTACCCTCCTCCTTTGAGACCTTAATATCCACATGTGATGAGGGACCTGAGATCTTCTGTTCCTTCCCTTGGAAATCCTGACAGACTCATGTGGGGCCAGCAGCAGTAGGCACCAAGGAAGGTTATTCAGGCTCTACTTAAATTTGCATAATAATGTGAATAGGAAAAAGGGAGCAGTAAGGACAGCCTTTAAGAGTTTACCAAGATATGGCACTGGACCTTCATGTTTTGCAGGTAAAAATGTACCATCTGCTGAGCAAGACTTCAAGATCTGCTGGTAGGTCTCATTAGCTTTAGTCCCTGCTGCTGCAGGGGAGACTCATCCCTTCATTGGGTCCCTGGTCCACTGTGGTAGGCAAAATTCAAAGACGCCCCCATCCGCCCCTGCCAGGTCCCCACTCCCTGATGATTCAATAACCATGGCACACTTTCAGGATATAATTAAAGTACCAAATCAGTTCACTTTAAAATATGGGTTTGTCATGGTGGTCCTGATCTTACCATGTGAGCCCTTTCAAAGCAGTTCTCCCAGGCTGATGGCAGAAGTCAGAGACCTGCTCCTGCTGGCCTCAAGAAAAAAGCGAACCGCATGTTGTGAATTGCCTACAGGGCCAGGTGATGAGGTTCTGCCAGCAACCAGTGAGCCTAGAAAACAACCCAGGCTCAAATTTCAGCCACTATGACCTGAATGGAGGTCTAGTAAACCCCACCTGACACAGGGACTATGACTTGTTTTGGTAGCAACAGAACATGAATACATACGCCCACCCTTAACACTGCTCGCTCATCCATCTATTTCCAACAGCTACAAAAGCCAGATGGTTTTCCTCTCCTGAGCCTATCCACACCCAGCACCCTCCAGGAACCCACCTGGCCCTCCGCTTGCGCACCCTCCGCTCATGCTCTGCCTCCTCATAGTAGTACTCATTGTGGCTGTTGTCCCGCCTCCGGGCCGCTGCAGCAATCACAGCCCGGGACTGGCTCGTGGAGTTACTGGTGCTGTTTTCTGCACAGGAGCAGGAGAGAGGGGGGATGGGCACTTTGGAGCATGGCCTTGGTTCTCACTCCAGGAAGTCTGGAAACAGCAATCTGACACATCCTGAGGAAGCTGTGCCCACCCCCAGCAATACCTCTTGTTCCCAACCCTCACGACCACAGCTGGGAGAGACCCACAAAAAACAATTAAGGTGGCACTGGAGGGCAGAAGCTCTGCACATGTTTCTCGCCAATACAGGAAGTTCTGGAGCTCAGAGAGCCAAGGGCTTAGGACCAGGGCTGATGAGCAGATGGAGAGGAGCCAGACTGGGAGGATACACCGTGGAATAACAGGACAGCAGGTAGGATCAGCACCTCAGACCAACCACCTGGAGTCAAGGGAAAGGACAGGACAGAAGATACTGGAACAAGGGCTGAGGAAAGGAGAAAGCATGGGTAGGAGGGTGCGAGAGAAACAAGGAGGAGGTAATTTGGAATCCTGCTTGGGAAGAGACCAGGAGGGCTGAGGAGCAGGGCTGCTCACCCTCTCCGAGGGAATACACCTTGAAGCCAGACACTTTCTTGGCCAGGACGGACTTGGGCAGGTTGAGAAGGGCGGGGTTGTAGACAGGGAAGTCATGGTAATACTTCTCCAGGATCCACACTGCCACTCGCTGGATGCTGTGGGGGAGACACAGAAGGGGGAGGGAGGAGGGACAGACAAGGAGCACAGGGAAAGGGATACATCAGGGCAGGTTGGCAGGGCAGGGAAGGACACAGGACAGGGACAAGCTGCTTCCAAGAAGCCTGGCTCAAAGCCTGAAGTCTACTTACCAGGCTCCCAAGCCTTTCCCAGGGCTGGGCCTCCTAGTCCTTCCCTGCCATGCCACAGCCCAGTGGAAAAAGGGCACTGGACCTGGGTCCCCAGCCAAGGGTTACTAATCCCTTTCAAGATTCCCCCCAAGATTCCCTATAGGAGCAGAAAGTGCTACTGATACTCTGTATGGTATGTATGATATGGGAGCATCCTGCCCACAAGTCTGGGTGTGGGGGCAGGGCTGAAGAGTTCTCCCCATCATTTTTTGCTCTGGGGGTTCCCTCTCTGGCCAGCTCATCTCAGTGACCACTCACCCTATGCTCATAAGAGGCTGTGCCTCCAAGAAAGAAATAGAAAAGTGATTCCCAAAAGCCTGTTTGTGCCACAACTTGTGCCTCTTTAACCAATCCCACTCCAAGATCTCTAACTGTTCATTTGCTCACTACCACCACACCATGCCGATCCAGACCCTGGGCACCAAGCAGCAAACACTGCTGGGAACTCCTTCCCGCACGGCCCTCCTTGCCCATCATTTCCAGTCCCACCATTGCACCTCCCGCCCTGTGGTACCCCAGCCTCCTTCCCATGCCTGTTTGTTTGTCCCAGGTGGTCATACCTGAGATGGCCCACACTGTAGAAGCGGCTGGCCCCATCAGTGGAGCGCACAACCTTGAGTGTGAACTGAGGCTGCAGTTGGCGCAACTCCAGCAGGACCACTGCCAGGTAGTGTACAAAGAGCAGGGCATCCACCAGCGACACGGCAAACTGCACCACACCCTGGTAGCTGCGTTCCCGGGCATCCAGGATGCGCACACCGTAGAAGAGCCAGTAGGAGACGACAAGCAGGAAGACGAGCACCATGAGCAGGGCACGCAGCACGAAGATGCGAGGCAGTGAGGCCTTGGGACGGCGGAAGAACAGGGCCCAGCTGCCCAGCAGCAAGATAAGGAGCTTGAAGGCCACAGAGATGAAGAGGCCCTCGCAGGCTGTCCCGCAGGGCTCCAACTCCTCCCGCCACAGCAGAGGGGGCAGCAGCAAGAAAGCCAGCGGTGTGAGGAAGGAGAGCAGCGCCAGCGTGGTACCAGCAGCCACGCCCAGGTGACGGGAGCAGTCCAGTGGGACACTGTCCTCCATGTCCTTGGCGATTCGCGTGAGGTCATCGTGGGAGATGCTGTGTTCTGAAGTACCTGTTACTACCGTGGTCGTTTCCCCCCAGTTGTCATCCTACGGCAATGAGAGTGAGGAGAACAGGAGAAAGGACAAGGGGAGGAAGACACAGAGGAAAGCATGAGAGAGGAGAACAAGAAAGACACAAGGATAATCAGCCAGTATGAAGCCATCAGTGTACAGCCTGAGCTCCAGGCTGGCTTCTGTAGGAACAGGACATCTGAGATCTACACATTGAGGACCTTTACACCGGTGAGAATAACCCACGAAACCTGCACATGCACAGACTACCCTCAGAGCAGAGGGTACAAGAGATGCTGGGGGAGATGCTCAGGCAGTGACTGGTACTTAACGTAACACTCATCAGGCAAAGAGAGTAGGAGACCTGCAATACCAGGGTAAGCAGGAAACACCCATTCTCCATGCACTGAGAGCCACTGGAGGTTTCTGACAAAGGGAGTAATGTGACAAAAGCAGTGCAGTGAAGAGAAAGGGACACCAAGGGGAACAGAGCAGGGAAGGTGAGGGATTACTGCAGAGTGTGGGAGACGTGTGGGAGACATGGTGCAGACTAGCACCACTCTGGTTCTGTGGTCTGCCCAGCCAGCTCTGCTGGGCCATCTACATGCCCACAGCACAGGGGCTGTCTATTCCTGGAGGCAAGGGGTGGACAGGCTGAGGTCCCCAGATGCCCTTCTGAATGTGGTCCTCTCAAGCTATTTCTCTAAAGAGACTAGATACCATCCCACAGAGGAGCCACAAGACCACCAGTGGCCATCAGCATCCATGCTCTTCATTCCTGGACAACCTGGGGATATGCAGTCACATCCTATACCCAGGGGATTCAGGTTACAGGACTGAGACATGGGATGAGGCATGCTGGAGACTGCCTGGCAGAGTCCACAAGTAGGAGGTTGAGGAAGCTCCTCTCCCAAACACAAGAGTCTGATCTGAAGACAGAAAGTGGAGGCATTGACGAGTTTCAGCTCAAAAAGCAGGGTCTACTCCTCAGACTAGTGTGACCCCAGACATATCGCCTACCCTTTCCAATGATCAAGGCTTGGCCATGCCTCCCAACAGGAAGTGAGCCTATCACATCTCGGGGTCACTTTAAGAACTCAGGAGGCCAAGTCTCAGGGAGAAGATAAGATTGTGAAAGAGGGAAAATGAACACCCCCCTCGGGTATTGATCTGCCCCCAAGACCAGGAATTCCCAACATTAGTCACAAAGGGTTCTTACGAGGAAAAAAGAGCTGGGAGTCTCCAGCCCCCTAAGATGCTCCTGAGAAGAAAGAGGAGGGACGAGACATAGGGTCAACCTAGGGTCAACCTTAGCTCTGTCCTATTTTTAGCACTGTGTTCTGCCTACCACCCTCCCTCCCAGGCGAGCACAGTGGGCAACAGAGGTTAAAGCAGGTGCATTTCTGCCCTGGAGAACTCTCTTCCAGCCCCCTCTCCATCTCCCAGCCTCACCTCTCCTCCCTCCCCTTTCTCCATTGACTCCTCCCACACGTCATTTACCCATTTACCCAACACCCAAGCAACGCTATTCTACAGGCTGACACCAGAGGGTGCCACAGTGCCCTTGCCCTGGGGCTTCAAGAAGAATCAGAGCTGCCCATATCCCCAGGCCTCACATGGCACCTGCCCTCCTAATCGAGCTTCCCAGGAGCCTGGCGGACAGCACTGGTCAGAGGAGCCAGGGAATTCCCACTACACAGCCCAGATCACCCCCACCTCTCTGAAGACGAGGATGAAAGAGGTTGTTGCTCCCGAAGAGATTTCAACTAAAATTCCCTGAATTCTCTTGAAGTAGGGTCTGACCCTGGGACAGATACAACAGGTCCTTTCAGATCTGGACCAGCCTCCCAGACCATTCATTCCCCTCTCTGCACCTCATCTCCCTGATGCTCACCCGCTCATCCCCTCGAGTGGACTCATTGTCCAGCAGGGGCTCCCCTGGAGCCTGGATTGTCACCGATTTATCCCCACGATTCCCATCTCGGCTCTTAGAGCGGTGTCGGTCCCGTCGGTCCCTGCAGCAGGAGGCCAGGGGAACAGGCACAGAAGGTCAACGGGAGAACCTGCGTCTTCTCAGAAGCCATACCCACCCACTTCCCCCACATGTACCCACCTCTGGAGCACTCCCAACCTCCCTCTGCCACCTGTGTCACCTGTGCTTTCGGGAGCTGCGGGAGTGGCCCGATTTGTAGGAATAGCCGGAGTACTGGGATTCAGTGTCCATGGCGTCTGAACGCCGTGCCTTGTAGCGCTCCAGGGCCACAGGCTGGGGCCTTTGCGGGGGCCCCACAGCCACCTCCTTCAGCACCGGCTTCTTCAGGCCGAGGGGCACCTTCAGGAAATCAACCGTCACCCTGAGGGACTCTATTTTGCTGGACAGGTGGGCTTCTCTCAGAGAAAATCAAGCGACGCCCCTAGGGAGAGAAAGCAGCTGGTTAGGGGTAGCTGAGCTCCTGGGGAGGAGAGGGGGGAGTCAGTACAAAGGAAAATCATCCTCGAATGGAAGCTTCAGCAAGCTGAAGGGAGTCCAGCCACTGCCTGAGACTGTAACACCCAGGTTCCTTCTCTATGCAAGGGGCCCAGTTCCTCCTGCCCTGCGTCCTGGAAAGGGACCCCCTGAGACTGTCCCAAGAGCTCAGTGTGGAAGGATGACAGCAAAGGCCTCCCAGAGTGATGCGACTCTGGAGGAGAGAACCAGGGCAATGCTTTCTTTCCTATTCTCAGCCAGGGAAACTGAGGCTCAGAGAGTGCAGTGCTGGCCAGGTCGACAGTCTGGACAAATGGAGACCCCAGACAGCAGGAAGCTATCCCAGGCCTCACCTTCACCCCACAGTCATGTCCCACCCCCGCCTCACAGCTTCTGAGTGTGTCTCCAGGGGGTTGCCTGTAACTGTTCTCTTGGCACCATCTCCCCAGCATCTACACCAAACACATCCATAGTTACTAGCCAGGTAGGTCAGCTATTCCCCTGGAGGCTGAGTGTGTGTGTTTGTGCATGTATGTATTAGGGGGCGGGGTGAGGGATGGCAAGTGGTGGGGATTGGGTGAGAAGGAAAGTAGAAACCATTGTCCAAATACCTAACATCCTGAAATGAGCAAGATGGTGAGTTTATCTGGCTATTTGTGTGCTGAGGGGCAGCATCTTTCATCTATACTTTTACCTTCTAATTCTGCAGAGGAAATGACCTCTCCCTCCCCCCTTCTCCCCAACTCTCACCCAAATTCTGCTCATTCTTCAGAGCTGGCCCTCAGCCCTTCTCAGAAGTCCACCCCCCCCCCATCTACTCTAGCATCCAATGGTCTATCTTCCCCTCTGACCCTGACCCCACCAATCATCATCATGCACTGAGTATTTATGTTTGATCTTCACTTACTGCGTCATCAACTGTTTCTTCAGCACCTAGTATGAACTGTGTGCCCTGGGTATCCAGTAGTGAAACAGGCTCTGAATTCAGTCTAGTAGGGCAGCTGTACTCTGAGCAAGTAAATAGGTGGAGCATACATGACTAACCATAGGACTGATGAAAGGCGAAGACCAGGAAACTATCAGAGACAACTCCAGGGAGTAGGGGCTACTTTAAACTGGGTGGCTCTGGAAAAGTCCTGAGAAAATGACACCTACAGCTTAAAGGAGATAAGGAGTTAACTACGCAAAGTGGAAGGGAAGCCCGAGCAGCAGAGACTCACACATGGCAAGGCCAAAGGCAGGGATGAGCTTAGTGTATTTTAAGAACCATAAAGTAGAACTGAGGAAGGGAGAGGACAGTGGAAGTGAGAGCTGAAGAAGCCAGGTTATCACAGGATCCGTGGGCCCAGGGGAAAGCTCAGGTTTTATTTTAAGCAATGGAAAGGCTACAAAGGGCTTTAGCTATGCAGACGTGGATTGGAAAGAGGGAAAAGTAGAAATAGGGATACCAGTAAGAAAACTACTGCAGTCATGCAGTCCTGAATGGGGCAGAGCAGCAAAGGAGGTAAGAAAGTCATATTTGAGACAAATGTTGGTGGTGGGATCCACAGGATCTAATGAGGACTGGTTGCGGGGAAGCAGAGGGCCCAGACCTCTGGCCTGAGCGAATGAGTTGATGGCAGTGCCATTATAAAGTAGGGAAGACTGTGTAGGAAACAAGTTTGGCAGGAAAGATGGTGATTTCCATTTCCAGCATGCTGAGTTCATGACCTTAGAGGCATTCGAGTAGGCAACTGGTACCGGAGGTGCTGGACTCAGTAGCTGGAGATGCAAGGTCAGGAGAATGAATGGAATCACCTAGGGAATTAAATAAGAGGTCCCTGAGAACCCTGGTGTCCAGAGCAAAAGGAGCAGGCAAAGGGCTGAGAAGGTGAGGCCGGAGGAGTGGGCTCTCATACAGCCAAGGACTCGGAGCTTTTCAAAATGGGAATGAAATCTGCCAGGTCCAGTGCTGCTGAGAGGTTGATTACGTTAAAAACTAAAATTAGTTTGCTTTGTTTAGCTATAACTTTTCCCCAATGAAACTAAATCATCGAATAAGGAGTATAACAATATCCACCACTCACCTGCCATGGGCACAGAGCAAGGAACTGACACCCACATAGTAAACAAATAAATATGCCTCTGACTCTCAGGGAAATGGCAATGAATGCAGGGAGATGGAATCAATGCTAAATCCATTCATTTATCCTCCTAACTGAATTATCTGGAGGCACTCCATGGTCTAGTGATGTTTGTCATATCCCCATGTCACAGCAAGTGTGTAAGAGACATACACCGTGACCCAACCACAGCCCTCTCTGAAAACCTTTGCCACAAGTAGGGCCCTTGTTGGTCACTCTGTATGCAGTTTCCATCTTGGGAACCTGCCTCCTAAGAACCCATTCTACTGGCTTAGTCTTCAATATACAGGGTGGGGCAAAAATGGGATTATGGTTGTGAGTACATGAAACAGAGTTCATTCTCATATAACTATTTAATAATTATTGTATTTTTTCCACAAGAAAAACTGTAAACCTACTTTTGCCCCACCGCGTAGTTTCGACATCTCCCTTGCAATCTCTCTTCCTGTGGCTCAGACTGTTCTTTCTAGTCCTCCTTGTAAAAACTGAATTTCACCAGGAGGTTTAAAGAGAGCAAATGGATGACAGACCAATAGCAGTGGAAACATTAAGGGGGAAAGGACTGCCCTTGGACTGGGAGAGACACCAGAACCCAGACTCTCCATCTCCTCAGCTACATCCAAGTACTCGCATCTGACAGAGCCATCAGCAGTAAGAACCTGGGATTTGCATGCAAGGATCTGTATTCAAAACCTAGCTCTCCCACTGACTAGCTCTGTGACCACAGGCAAGTTACTTCTCTGTGCTTTGCAGCCCAGCAGTCTCATCAGCAAAACCGGGAAAATAATCATACACACTTGATGGAGTTGCTGTGAAGATCCTGGGGGTGAAAGAAGCGCTTTCATCAACTGCTCAGCTAGTAATTAGGTAAGCAATTAATATGCTTTGGCTCCAGGATCCCTCATACTCCAATCCCTACACACTTCCTCTGAGACTTAGAAAAGAGGTAGTATAAATAAATCCTGGTGTTAGTGTGACTAAAAGAGAAGTCATACACACAGACACACACACACACACACACACCTCTCACCAAAACCACCACTTCAAACACACCCAGAGGGAAGCTTAGGCCATTGTGTTTCCCCTACAGATAAATTTCAAACCAGGCAAGGGTGCCAGTACCACCCCCACCCAACCCCCCTGCCAGCCCTTTGTTCTGAGCTGCTCAGCCTAAGGTCCTACCTTTCTCCCAGCTACTTTAATTAAAGACTCAACCAAAACCCTGCTCCCCAGGCCTGCTTCTCCCACCACTACTAACCCCATTCAGGATACCCAAAAAGCACCAAAGCATGCTCCTCCTTCCCCTGCCAAACAGGAGACCAAATAATAACCCAATTTCAGAGACCGATTTCTGTCCCCTCAAGTACCCCTGGAAACTAATCCCAGGACTGGAGAGGCTGGGAGGAGGGACAGTGGGTGAGCAAACAGAAGGGCAGAAGTTCCCCTGGTATAATCAGTCTTAGGAATGAGAGGTTTGGAGGGTCTCCAGGGTGGGCAGCGTTCCCAGGAAAGAGAGTGGGGGCAGGGATCCCTGGATGAGATCAACAAGTGGAAATGAAGGGGAGCGGGACTTGGTGTGGGGCAGGGAGGGCCTTGGTTGGGGCGGGGGAAGGGGGGGTTGGCAGGCTATGAAAGGGAATGTGTCCCATTACTTCTCACCTTGCTCCTAGCCCCAAGGCGCACAAACACCCTCACTCAGTCCTGTGCTCAAACCAACCATGGATTATCTGGGGTTAAAAGGAGACCATAGAGGAGGGAGGGAGGGAGTCTGTCACAAAAAGGAGACCCTTCTCCCCTCCAAAGGCCTTTCAGAAATAAAATTAAAGGCATGTGTCTCAGTATCATCCCAAGGGGCTTGGGGGGAGGGATTGGGGGAATGTGGGGGCTTTTGTCTTGGTTACCCTGCTTCTCCCACATTGATCGCCATGGCAACCAAAGCCCCCTGTTGCCTAGGTGATGGCAGCCAGGTCCAAGAACCCAGACCCAGTATCCAAAGCAAGGAAGGTTATGGAGATGGGGTAGGGAGGGGGGGTGTTAGGGACAACGCAGGAGAGAATGGGGTTTCTCCTCTGGCGGCCCCAGCTTTTGTCTGAGCTCTGGGATCAGGTTTCTTCAGGAAACAATTGGAGGCCTCTGGAAAAAATATACTCAGAACCTGGCAACAGGCAGAAGAATCAAGGCCCTAGGAGGAAGGGGGGGCGGGGGGGGTTGGTTAGCCAAAATGCAGACCAAGGCTAGATCCTTCCCCATTGCCCCACTTGGAGGAGCAGTTCAGATGAACAAGGGCTTGGACACAGATGCTGGCACCCCAATGTGGGGCACGTGCTGAGGACTGATGACCGGGAGGCAGGCAGCTGTGTTTACCACCTCCTTCTTCAGCTGCTCTAGTGCAGGGCCACCCCACTGCCCAGGCCCAGCCACTTCAGGTCTAGAGTGGGAAAAGGAGGCAGGACAGAGGTGAGGATGGAGCTGGGGAAGGCACTGTAGGAGCCAGACAAGAGATGAGGAGAGGAGGGGACAGGACACAAACATGTACCTAAAAACGGTGTTGACTGTTTCTCACCTACACTGAGCACAGGGCTACAGTGCAGTAGAGGCGTTTCAGATGGTTTGAGAGTGGACTTCCAGCTGGAGGGGGAAAGAGGATGAGAAAGAGGATAAGAAGCCACAAGTATTCCTCTAACAGAGCCAGTCTCTGACAGGATCACTTTATTTTTTTAAATATTTTACTTATTTATTTTTAGAGAGAGGTGAAGGGAAGGAGAAAGAGAGGGAGAGAAACATCAATGTGTGGTTACCTCTCACACACCCCCTACTGGGGACCTGGCCCACGATGCAAGCATGTGCCCTGACTGGGAATCCACCCAGCGGCCTTTTGGTTCCCAAGCCAGCACTCAAACCCACTGAGCCACACCAGTCAGGGCAAGAGGACCACTTTCAATAAGCAGCCTTCCTCTCCTCAAGTGGATACAACAGGAGGGTGATCCTGCATGGATGCAGAAGGATGGCTGTAATCACCTCTTCAGACCCCTTCTGGAGTAATGAGATCTTACCCAGTAAAGGTCTCTGCTTCCCACACAAGAGCCTAGGTCTTTACATGTGCCCTGCACCCCCTTCCTCACTGCAACCCGGGGGTGGTGTGGGCATGTGGGCACCCCAGCCCCAGGGCACCCTAAGCTTCCCCCACCATAGTCCCAATGTCCAAGGACATCAATATGAGCTACACCCCAGGTGCTGGATGACTGCCCTCCTAGGTGGCACCAGGAGCCCCACCTGCCAGCCAGTGTCCCAGGAGATAGATGTCTGTCCAGAGAGAAAGCACCTTGCCAAGTCATCAGGCCAGAGTGAGGCAGAGCAGACTCCAAGCCATACCTATCCCTCTTCAGACCCCTGGTTTTTCCTCTTTCCCACATTTCTCTCTGAGTCTCATCGGTGTGCTCAATCCAGGCGACCCTGTTAGACACCAGCAGGGGTAGAAATGTACAATGTGGGGAGAGGGTGCGGGGCGGGGGAGCAGTCCCTAAAATGGCTCCCATGGAAGACAAAGAGGCTCCAAAACCTGACTATTCCCATGTCATTCCACAGCTGCCCCTTCGATCCCTTCCTTCAGGAGAAAGTAGTGGACTGACCCACCAGTTCTCAGCAGGTTCCAGCACTAAGCTAGTACAACCCTGGGTTTTACAGAGCAAACGCTGGGGCCCAGAGAAAGGAAGTGGCTAAACCACAGTCAGGACATCTGAGCAGTCCTCCTTTGGCTTCCACTGTTGGAAAGACCTCACAAACGCTGTGACTTTGAGTTGTGCCAGAGTGAGACCCATTTCTTTCACGAGCCTCCTTCTGGTTCTGGACTAGCCAAGACTGTAAGGCAAGGAAGGATAGAGGAGAATTCACTAATTCCTACCCCACCCCCTTTCCTCACCAGTAACAAAGGGACAGAGAGACTAGACAGAGCAAAGCTAAGACAACTGAGACCAAAGAACCCCTTCTCCTCAAAGAGGTGGTCTCTGCCCCTACCATCCACTACTCCTGACTAAGGGTCCTGATGTCCCTTCATTCATTCCCATCCAGCCTCAGGCCATGGACAAGCCACCCATCCCACGAGGCCCCTGCTGGGTCTTCTCTCCCATAAGAACTCATGCACACAGTGGGCCAGAACCAGCACCAGGCCCCAGATCCACAGTCCTGTACCCTGAAAAAGACCCCAGTGTCCTGGGTGACAGTGCTGTCCAAGAGAGCAGAGTGAACAGCTAGATCTGAGTGGGCTGCAGGGGAGGAAATAGCTGGACCAGGGAGCTCAGGAGCTGGCACCAAGTGCTCTGCCCCAGCCCTGCTCACCGGGCACTCTCACAGGACAGCCCCAGACATGAGCTCACCACCCACACAGCCCCAGGGCAGAGAGCAGAAACTTCTCACAGGGTTGAGTAGCAAGGCAGAGGCTATGCTTGTGTCACCCAGGTGTCTCTGCTTCCACAGCTGCTCGCCACCAGACCCCAGTGCAAGAAGCAAGAGAGTGCCCACAGACTCGGCTCCTGGCCAGGATACCTGAGCTTGCATTCTAACTGAAAAGGAGTTGGGGAATCCGGAGTCAAGCCCTCTCCACCTTAAGGAAGTTCCTTATTCTCCTTCTGTCTAAGGCGAGGGTAAGGATGGGTCCCCTCCAATTCCACAGACACACTCTAACACAGACACACACGTATGCCCACAGGAGTACTCCCACTCTGAAACCTCAAAGGGCTCCTGCCTGCCCCACCCAGCTCCAACTACCCTGACCGGACAGGTTCTGTAGAGACCTGGTCTGCTTTCTCTGGCACCTCCACCCCCACCCCAATTCTCAAAAGTTTCTGCCCCCTAGAACACCATGCACAAGCACACACAAGTATGTGCACACTCACACACACCTGAGCCCTCCACTCCCTAGCCTTCTCAGTCAGTCTGGAAGGAACATGGGCAAGAAGTGTGAAGCAGAAAGGGTGAGTAATCCCTCTGGCATATGTCCCAGGTGGAGGCTAAGCTGGTGAGAAGGTAACCAGGGCTTCTAGATACCTGGAAGTCCTGTTTAATTTTCACCAATGGGCAGGTTTCACAATTCCCACACACCAGGCTCCAAATTGCTTCCTCCCTCAGCTGGGGTACAAAGAACTGGCCTGTACCTGCCCACTAGGTAAGCTATGGAAGAGCCAAGAAGAAAAACAGGTACCTCCAAGTTGTCTACAGGAACAGAAGGTAGACAATGGAAGGCTTAAGTGTCTAGATTTGGAGGGTACCCATCCTTACCCCTGCCTTAGACAGAGGGAGATTAGGCCAACCTCCTGTGCAGATTATGCTCATCCTCAGAGAAAACAAAAATGCCTCTCTCTTTTTATAAGACGCTTGGTAGGCCCCAGTTGTCACTAACCCTGAGAGGCCTTGCCTCACGGCAGAAGGAGGTGAAAGACACTACTTGTGAGAGGCATTCAGCCACCCTTAGGCTTGCATATGGATGGAGACAGCAGTGCCATGGGGCCGCTGTGATGTGGGGCCGCTGGCGATGAAGGCTGTTTTCTGTGGGAAGAGCAGGAAGGTGGGCCCACAGGTGTGAGACACAGTGTGACTGGGGGTGCAGGTGGCATACCTGAGTTTCCCCATTCTGAAAACCTTCTCCTCCCACCTTAGCCAGTTCTTATCTAAGAAAACCAAGCCAGCTGAAAGGCCCAAAAACCAAGCAACCTCCATCACCTTGACAAAGCCATCACCTGAGGGTTTTCACTCTTTCTAAAGAGTCCAACGTCTCCCACCCCTTACGTGTGCTACCTCCATTCTTGGGTAAAGCAGGTGATTAAAAAAAAGACAAAACCAAGTGTCTCTGTTCACACTTGGTTGTTTTTTAAGTTAATGGATTCATACCTCAGGCTCAGCACCTATTCCTATTGAACTACCACTTACCCTAAAATGCCAGAGTCCCCCTCCCCAGACTCATGCACAAATTCATCATCTGTCTTCTGACCAGGGTGGAGGAACCAGGAGCTCTCTGATGAAAGCAAGGGTCTGAAGGACATTGTTAGGAGCTTGCTGAGAAACTCTATAGGCAATGAGGGCCAGGCCCCTCCTCATCACAAACAAGGCCCATGGGATATGGTGGCTGGAGGCTCCACGTTTGCAGTGGCCCAGCAGAGAGCAGGAGGAGGCCAACCCCAGGAGATGTTCTGCCCAGGTGGCAACCATGTGACGACCTTGTTCCTCCAGGAGACTCCAACTCAGGGATAGACTTCTCTACTCCTCAGGCTGGTAACTGGACTCAAGTGTGCTTTACAGGAGACAGGGGATTTACTCAAGTTCAAGATTCAAGTCAATAATGAGCAAAATCAGACCTAGATGGAATGAGAGTAATGAAAAATGGAAAGAGCACTTTTGGAAACAGAAGAGCAATGACGTTAGATGGACCTCACACAGCTTCTTAGGAGCTACGTGATCTTAAATGAGTTGCTCACCTTCTCTAAACTTCAGTTTTTCCCATCTGTAAAATGGGGATAATAGGGTTTACTTTAGAAGGTTAAGAGTTTTCAACAAAATTATGTATACAGAATATCACAGAATCAGGCACATAATAAATGCTCAATAAAATGTTAGTTCCATCCTTTAGAGGATGAACAGCCAATCCCCTCACCTTCCTGTTCCCATAGGCTCATTGTGAGAAGAAAAAACCCACCAAGAATTTGAGGAATCACCTTTGGCTACAAGGTTTGCCCCAGCCCCCAAATGACAGCCTCTCTCTGAGACTATACACAGGTGCTGCCTAAGAGAGCAGCCAAAACCTGTCTGCTTCTCTCTGCCTCTTTTCCCAGGGGGTCCTGGGTCCCCAGCCTCTCTCTTCCCCTCCCTCCTAGCACTTACGGTGAGGCAGGGCCTGTGCTTCAAACACCTCCCACACTCCTACAGGCACTAAGCCCAGCTGTGTGTGGAACTGCAGGGGAAGGGGACCCCAAGCTTCCTGCCCCACCCCAGCCCCCAGTTTCTTCCCACTCTCATCTCTCACTGCCCCTCCCTGATTACCAGGATATCCTCAGCTACGCTGATTTGAAGCCTGCTTCTCCCAAACCCATTCCCAACAGTCACATCTGTAATTAACAACCTTGCCAGGGGCACTGGACAAGCACAGCAGCACCTGACTTCCAAAGACCACCTGTCCCCAAGGCAGGCATGTGCCTCCTACTCTGTATTATGCAGGGTAGAGGGAAGGGATGGAAAGATTCTCCCTGATGCACCTCATTTCTCTCCAGATCACAAAAATAAGATGACGGGGGAAAAATAAGATGACAGAACACTAGAACACTACCCAAGTCAGGTCACCAAGTCAGAATTTTAGAAGGGGGTGTGTGCTGCTGGGGAGCAGGCATGGGTGGCATGTATTCCCAGGCCTCTCACATCTACGCCCCAGCAGCACAAGGTTACACATGTGGAGAGGGTAAGAAGAGAAATTTCAGGTCAATTCAGAGAGAAGGCAAGCTGACACCTAGTAAAACAGGAAGATGGTAAACCAAAGGGATGAGGGTTGATGCATACAGGAGAGAGCTGCCCAAGAAAGAGGAGGAAAGAGTGAGTTTAAAAGTCCCGTCCCATCCAGACCCTGAGAAGAGGCAGTAACATCCCAGCCTCTCCTCTTCCTATTTCCACCATCCCCACCAACCACACAGGACTTAGTTATAGGCATACTTCAGGATCCAATAATACCAGGCCGTGTATGGCTCACCAACACCCCTGACCTGGCTCAGCCCCTTCTTGCAGTGCTCCCCTTGGTCCCCTCACTGTCTGCCTAACTCACCCTTTAAATGCAGCTGAGGGCAATCCATACTGTGGAATACGATTCTGCCATTAAAAGAAATGAAATCTGATACCTGCTAAATGAACCTTGAAAAGGCTACAGTTAGTAAGGGAAGCCAGACACAAAAGATCACACACTGGATAATTCCATTTATATGAAATATCCAGAATAGGTAAATCCATAGAAACAGAATGCAGATTGATGGTGGGAAATAGGAAGGAATTGCTCAATGAGCACAGGTTTGCTTTAGAGGTGGGAAAATGATTTTAGACAGAGGCCATAGCTGCACAACACTGAATGTAGTAAACCCTACTGTTCACCTTTAAATAGTTAACTTTATGTTATGTAAATTTCATCTCAACTTAAAAAAAAAAAAAAGCCAGCTCAGGAAACATCTCCTCTATGTACCTTCCTGGACACCCACCCCAGGACCAGCATTCTTGCTCTGTGCTCCGGTGGCCTCCGGAGCCCACCTCCACACAGCACTCACTAGGCTAAGGAAAGCAACAGGTTTACACATGTCTCTGCTGTGAAAGCCTGCTTCATTCACCCCTTCATTCCTTGTGCTTCACACAACGCCTGGCAGATAGTGCCCGACAAGCCAAAGCCTACTCTCCTCCCCAGCCCAGAACTCTCTCCACAGCAATCCTCAAGCAGAACCCAAACCACAGCTGCTACCATTTACTGCTGAGTGCTTCCCATGTGCCAGGCACTGTGTGATGCACTCTCTACTTATGACTTCATTGAGCACTCATAAACCTAAGAAGCAGGGCCTATTTTTAACTCCATTATACAGGGGAGCCTTCAAAAGTTATTTATTTTTCTCTGAGGTCACAGAACTAGGAAATCACAAAAACAGAATATACGAGCAGCTGAAACCCAGGGAAGGAGGCCACTGGGGGGACCTGAAATTCCTTGAGAAAAGCCCTATCTTTGGTTGGAGGATGGCATCTTAAGACACCTAAAAAGCTGAGGAATGAGGTTCTTAAACCTGAACGTCACATCACTATTAAGTCCTAAGTCCAACCAACTATGTTAGACTCTTTCCTTTGACCTCACAGTGTGGGGAGCTGTTGAAGGAGGAATGAGCTACAGAGATAACTGGAGTCCCTAAAACTCAGAAGAAATGAAGGGAGTTCTAGAGCTCTTCCCACCAAAGCTTCTGTTAACCAAGTTCACACCCCTTCTAACTGGAAGGACCTCTTAGAAACCAGATAAGTCTGTCTTGCTCTCCATCCAGGGAAGGGGGCACTTCCTCAGACCTCCAAGGAACAGAAGGCATAGACAGGCGGCACAACAGAGGCCTGCCCCTGAAGAATTAGAGGAAACAGAAGCAGAGCAAGACAATGGGGAAGGAGGGGCCCATGTGGCCACTGGGTCCAGTCTGGAAGTACTTGTAGAGATGGCACTTCCTATGTCTGGCCACAATCCCTCCTCCTTGGAAGAGTGCCCCACCAGTATGCATACATGCAGTGAGAATGCACAGAGCAAGCAAGGTGCCAAAAGTCCAGAGCACACTGTCCTAGATGCACCCACATACTGGCCTCCTACCCCACAGGTGTCAGATTTGATAGAATAATGCGTTTTTTAAATCCAGTCTTTTCCTATTCTGTCCCTACCCCCAAACCCCACATTTTCTAATTGCCACCGCTCTTATCCCAGGGTCTTAGGAAATGGTGGGGAGCCTGAAGACTAAAGAGGAAACATTCCAATTACCTGTGTCCATTAGGGACTCAAGCATTCCAATCCTATCCCCCAGAGACCCTAATGGCCAATCACAGTCTCAGCTCCTAAAACTGGGTGTGTCGACCAGACTTCTGGGAGCAAGAGGAAAATGACTGAGAGAGTGAGATGGGCAAACAAGGCGAGCATTTGAAAGGAGAAGGCCACCCCCTTCCCTTCACTCCAAAATAGAAAAGACGAGAGAGAAGGGAAAGCAGGTGGCTGCTGCTTCTTTTGGAAGAGATGCACTCACTTCCCAAGCAATATGACTTCCCATTGTGCTACCATGGTGATGGGACACGGGTACCTGCCCCTTCCCCAACTCGGGCACCTGCCCTCTTGCAGTTCAACGCTTATTCCTTACCCTCAGACCTTGCCCCAGACCACAGATCCCCATCCAATCATGCTTCTTGACAGTGAAACAGGAAACTGCATGACAACCACACACACACTTTCATAAACTCCTGAAAACCACCCATCCCTGGCTTCCCCAGAGCTCCCAAGATACCTTCTCAACCCCATGGAGGGAAACCCAAGTTGTTCAGCACCAGGTCTCATCCCTCCAGCATACATGCTCCTTCCTCTTGCCTCCATCCATTCCAAACTCCAAGACTCCTCAGGAACTGTCATATCCTGGAGGCAAGCAGTGTTAGTGGTTCTGAAGCAGAAACTTCAAGATGGCTTTCCAAGAGAACTACCGCCTGGGTCGGTGGGGGTGGGGGGTGGCGCATATTTAGGCTGGAAAGCCAAGAATGTAGCCTCTACAAGCACAAGAATCCAACCTATGATTTGGGGGAGGGGGATGATCCTTCTTATTCTTCTCCTGGACTCCTCCAATCCCTGATTTCCCTAGGGCTACAACCATCACTTTTCCCTATTCCTCCCAACACACACCCTTTTCTAGAAAAACCCACTTCCCAAAACAGGCCTCTCATAAGACGGCCCACTTACTCTCACCTATATAAGTCTGAGATACTTAGAGCAGTACCCTTGAACCCAAGCAGGGACATCCAAGAAGCCTCAGAATCTTCCAGACAGCCCTCCCTTTAGGCTTTCTGCCAGGAAAATCTGCCTGCAGAAGCAAGAGATAAGTACCCCCAACACACACACCACCTAAGCCAGGCAAACACACACTGGTACTTATCCATCCACAAAGGTTACACACAAGAGAGCAGATTCACTCATATTGCTTCTCAGTACACAGGTGCACACACACCTATTTGGGTATACCCCATTCTGCTTTTACACACCCACATTCCTCAGTCCTATACACTTCTTTCCCTTTTTCACACACAAACACACGTGTTTTCCCTAGAGTGTACATGTAAATCCATGTCCAAACACACAGCAGATCCGTGGTCAGTGGTTCCCTGCGTGCACACACACTCAGGCACAGAAAAACACACCTCCAAACCCACCTGCAGGACACAAAAAAACAAAGAATAGTGTACACTGGTCCTCCACCAATCCTTTAAAACTCTATTGCAGAGCCCACAGCTCCCCAAATATGTAAATAGGAATGGGGAGAGGGACGATGGGGCCTGTCCCCTGGGCCTGCATACCCAGTGCCCTGGTCTCCAGCCCTCTAGCCCCATCCTCGAGGTGCACACACACACCCCCTCTACTCTCCTCGGCATGCTCCCCAGACTCCACTTTACACCCTATACCATCCCTGCCCCAGCCCTCCCCACACTAGAGATGTGAATGCACCCTGAGCACCTTCATTTCCAATACCTGCAGACCCATCCTTAACACTGCCTCTCCCCCCACCTCCAACACACACTCCCATTCTCTGGCTTTAACCGGCTCCCCCCGGATCATTCAAGCCCCCGCCCGACCCTGGGACCCGGAAAGTCCCGGGCTTTCCACGCCCGGCTCCGCCCCTCCCCACGCGCCCCTTCCCCTCCCAAAGTTGCAGTGGGGGAGCGGACCGGAAGGGGGTTGCCCCGTGCTCCCCTTCCCCCCTAAACCGCCCCGCTCGCTTGGGAACCGGGCACCCTCTGGCTCCTTGCATGATTGTCCTCCTTTTCTGCTTTTTTCTTTCTTTCTTTCTTTTTTTTTTTTGCGAACTTTGCCTGCCCCCCACCCCGCGACCCAGAACTCACCCGCCGCTGTGACCTGCCCACTGGACTCGGCGGGCGCCCTGGTCGGCTCCGCGCCTTTGTATCCGCAGCGCCCCGGGTCGCTCCGAACTCCGCGCTCCCAGCCCGACAGTGCGGACAGACGGGTGAGGAGGGGGCTCCGGAGCCTGGTCACCCCCTCTTCGTCCCAGGCCGCTGCCTCTGCCCCCTCAAGGCCCGGGGGCAGGGGGGCCGGGGGCAATGGGGGACTCTCAAGCACCCATGGCGGAACCATGTATCTAGGAATCGGATTAGGAATCAGATCCAGAGCCGGCGGCAGAGGGGGAGGGGACGAAGCGTGGGATGCAGGGGGCGGGGAGCGCGCTCCCGGTGCCGCCTCCCGGCTGTTCCTGCCGTCGCCGCCCTCCCGCCGCCGTGTCCATTGTCTGCGGCCCTGCTCTTCCCGGAGTCACCGCTCCTCCAACCTCCGCCTCCAGATGCCTGCGGCCCTCAACCCGCCCGACTCGGAGGCGGGATAGCGACCCCGGCCCCTAACGAAGGCCTGGGGATTCCTCGACTCCTGGCCGTGGCTCAGCCCAGAGGCCCTCCTGCAGCTGCTTTCCTCGACCCTCTGTCGGAGATCAAGCCCCGAAATCCCTAGGAATGGCCTCAATTTTTCAGGGCCACAGATCCGGCTACACTAAATTCAATGGAATCTGGGACGTGGAAAGCCACCCCGGGCCTCGAGAAGGGAGAGTCATCCCTGATGTTAATTAGTGGCGAGAGACGGTCCCCCTTCCCCAAGCATACGGGGATTTCCCTGACACCAACTCCACCATATTCCCCCAGCTTCCAAAAATAATTTAATTACACTGTTTTCTAGCTGCGAGCGGCGACCGCCCAGTCAGTCCGCTCCCTCATTAACGCTATTTCCTCCTTCTGGTTTGAGCACTGGGATTAATTACAAAGGGAACCCTGCCTTGGGCGATGGGGGGTGGGGAGAAGAATGCGCCCGGAGTTTGGTTGGCGGAGGTGAGGGGCCCTCCTCCCAGGAAATCTCCAGGAGTAAAAATATTTTGACCCCTTGGGTCTCTAACCCCAAGCAGGTAGGGCTCTCAGCCCCAGGGGTTTCAGATACCTTCGAGTTAGGTGAATGTACGACACAGAGATTACAGAATATCTAAAAATATCCTCCATAACTGGGGCATTTCTGCCTCCAAGAAACCTGTTGGCGTTTGTGAAGTGGTGCAGATAGACTGAACCCACCAAGAGTTGCCCCCAGCATAAAAGTTTAGGGTGTGGGAAGTCCGTGTTTCCCCTGGAGGAAATGGAAGCAAAGTATGATTATTGTTATAGTATTATTGCTGTGCAACCTGGCACTTACCTAGAACAGTAATACTTTAAAAGGACATCCACACAGTTCTTCCTGGGCAGGGCAAGGCCCTCTCAACACCTCAGCATCCTCCAACTCCCAATCCTGATATCTTTTCTCCCACGTCTGTGATTAAGAAGTCCCAGGGAAGGAAGACCAGCCTGTGTAACTCACTGATTTGAGGAATTTCTTTTTGGCTCCTCCCTGATTATTTTGGGTTTTTCCTGAGACCCAATCTAACCCTTTCCTGCTTCCATTCTAACCTGACTATAGATGAGGACAGAGCCATCTTCATCTGCACTGTGACCTTTCAAAGATGGAGAACCTTTAGAACACTTCCCTTCTCCTTTGTCTGAACCTTTGCCTCTCCTTGTCCCTCCTTCCCACATCCTGGGTCGGAACCGCAGTCTGCATGGAATATGCGGAATCATTTCAGGTACCCAGGTTCCTGCCTGTATCCAGGCTTGTTTGCTTCGTGTTGATTACTGCACCGGGAACTGGGTTGTACTGGGGGTCCTGGCAATGACCACAACCAGGAGTATGAGAGACAATGGTTAGGAAAGCTGGGGAAGAGTAAAGGAAGATGATAAGGAGGCCTTGGGGTGTTCCCAGCCCTGCCCGGGTGCTGGGCAGTAAGTATGTAATTTGATGCAGTTAGGCTGCCCTGGCCCTGACTGACTGACAATCCAGGAGGTTAGTGTGCACAATGTTCACACAATGCTAGCCTGTGTCACAGACCTCAACAAGACCCAAAGAATTGTAAACAGAGTTTCTGACACCGCAATTACATAATTCTGTAGATTGGCCCCACATAAAGCTCAAAACCTAAGTCAGGACGTCAAAAGATACCAGGCATCAAGCTGGAATAACCTGGTCTCTCCATTTTCTTCTCTGAAGTTGAGATCGGAAACATTCAACTATATCTCCATGAACAAAACACTGGATTACAGAGGAGAGGTCTAAAATGAAATCAGATTGGTATGGTGTGTTCCATGCAGCAATTCTCTGGATTGCTTTCTACCCTCAATACCAGGGTGCAAACCCACCAGGACCTTATACATTCTTAATTCACAGAGTGGGAAAATAGAGACTCAAAGAGGCTCTTGTGCCCCAGGGCCCAAGGGACCTAGCCTAATTCTTCAGAAAGGAGGTAGGCACTGAGGTGACACCTAACCAGGATTTTCTCAAGGGGGCCCACCTACAGTTGACAGAGGGAAGTTAGGAGCTTGAAGGACAACAGAGTAGAACAGATTGAACTTTGAATGTATAGCTCCTAGCTTTGAGGATGTGTGCCAATTTCTTAATTCCTCCAAGCCTTAATTCCTGTATATAAAATGAAACTAATAAGGTAACAGAAGGAAATTCCTCCACGTAGCCATGGTGCCTGTCAATTCCTAATGAAACTTTCCCTCTCTGTTCCGTGTCTAGGGGATTCCTAGTGCTCTCAGGAATCTTACTCAAGGAAGGAGACTCCTAGCCAATAACCAGGACCTGCAGTAAAAGGTTTTCCAACTCCCTACCAACTCACGGGCCTGACTCCTCAGAGATGGAACAGGCAGACCAGAGGCTGCCCTGGAAGGCTGAGTCTCCTGGGAAAGATGCAAAGGGCTCAAGGAGTGGCAATGGACACTCTCCAGAGGAAGGTCTTAGCTACAAAGAAGTGCCTGCTTCCGGTGTAGATTAAGCTGTCCCCAGAAGTCAGGCCAAAACCATGCAGCAAAGGTTAGGTCTTCTATTCTGGTGAAAACCACTGCTGAGAAAGGGGAATCCTTAGTGCCTTGCTCAAGCATAGACAGTTTGCACCCTAGCGGAATGGCCATCAAAGTTTTTCATTGTGAGTCACTAGGAATTTCAAACACTCCCATGTACAAGTGACGCTGGTAATATACCCACATCCCAGGCCAGAACCACCATCTTCTGGTGGCCTGAAGATAAAACCAGGGACAGTACCATCTCTCATGATAATTAGAGCTCTTTCCCTAGCATCCACTTTCTTAGAAAGACTATTTTCAATACTTATAAATCCAGTCTGGACTTTGGAACAACTGGATTTTGTTTCACTTTTAATAAAAAGAAATAAAATAGCAAAACAAACAAAAGAAAAACCCTTAACTGGTTAAGAACTCTACAATGTCATCAGGTTGTTGTGAGGTGTTTCTCACATAAGCTCCTAATATCTTGAGAACAGGACCAAGTCTCATTCATTTCTATATCACTGGCCCATGCAAGTCACTAAATATTTATTTACTTCCCTTTTAACTTCCTTGTCTTTCTCCATTCCTCACCTATCCCAAAACGTTACCACTCCCTATTCATCTAAACTTTATCAAGTATGAGCTTCCTCAAATGACATCCCATTATCATCAATCTAAAAAGGTACCTACAAGTAAAGTAAACCAGTGGTTCCCAATCCTGACTGCACAATTTAATCATCTGGGAAGCTCTGAAAATATACCCATGCCCAGGACACATCCCAAACTAATTAAACAGAAACTTCCAAGGTCCAGCCCAGCTATCGGCATTTTTTTTTAAGTTACCTTAGTGATTCTAGTGTGAGAACCATTAAGTCAAACTATTTCTGATTTCTTTCCTTCTTTCTTGGCAGAATAAGTGTCCCTCCAACTCCCTTGCCTCCAGATTTGCATTATCTCCTATTTTCCCCACTTCTATTATTGTCCCTAATCTCTCCTATATCTAACTTTGACCTCTTCACTCCTTTCACCTAGCAGGTGTAATAAAATCCAGTATGCAACGTCCTCTTGCTTCAGCCCCCTCTTTCCTTTTCTTCTCATTCAACCTTCTTAAAAGAGTAGATTCCTCACCACCATCCTTCGCTTCTCAACTCCTTCCAACCTAGCTATCCCCCCAATATCATTTCTCCTAACTTCAAATATTGATATTTCTCAGAATTCAGCCTTTGGCCCCTTTGCTCCTCATCCTACATGGTCTCCCAAAGTAATGTCATTCTCTCCCATGGCTCTATTCAGTGCTTACTTATTAATGCTCTTAAATTTAGATCTCTCTTCTGAGCATCAGACTCATATTTCCAACTTCTTACTGGACATTTTAACTTGGCTATTCTCTGGGTACTCCAAATGTAATAGGTTCAAAGGGAATGTATTATCTTCCCTTCACCACCACCCAATCCCCTTAGCTTACTCAGACCTTTTTCACTTTCAAACTTGCATCATTCCCTTCCAATCTATCTTCATTTTCTGAAGGAAAAATCACTATCGCTCCCTTGCCTGAAACAATTCAATGCTCCCCTCTGTCTGCAAGATGAAGCCAAAACTTCTTGACAGTCAGTAGCTGACTCACTTCCCCCTCCAGCCTCATCTCCTGTTTCTATCTGTGCATTCAAAGTCCAAACATTCAATGCACAGCCATTCAAATTATGCTCATTCAAACTATGCTCATCTACTGCTTGTTCTGCCAACTTGGGGTTCTACTACTGCCTCTGCTTTCACCTGGTATTTCCTTTGCCTGAAATGTCATCCTCCTCCTTCTCTGCCTAGAAAGTTTTGTTCATTCTTTAAGATTCAGCTGTGGTCTCCTCTTTGACTCACTAACTTTTTCAAGCCAAGTTAGATGCCCTCTCCTACAGAGAGTCTTTTTTGTGCTCCCGTAGCTCTGCATTTTTAATAATATTGTATGGTAATTTCTTATTTACATCTCTGTCTGCCCAGTTGGTCTGTGAGCTTCTGAAATGGAAGGAACAGTAGTTTATTTATATTTCTACAGCCAGAACTTAGCTAAGTGAATGGCATGCAAAGTAAATGTTTGTCTAGTGAAACAGAAGAGAGGAGAAGAGACTGAGAGGAGATGCACTGTGGAATATCTGATGTTAAAGGAATCTGTTTGTAAATGATAAAATAATAACATTTTGAGACTGGAAGAGATCTTTCTCTATGTTACAGATGAGAAAACAAGTGTAGAGCAGGTAGGTAGCTCATTGCCCAAAAACCATACAGCTAAAAACCAGTGGCAACACCCAAACCAGAACCTAGGTCTCCTGACTTCATGTTCATTGGTTTATCAACTGCACCATGTTAATGGAGCACTTATTGTTTCACTTAAATTAAGTATAGAGCAGTGGCCCTTAGCTTTTGATGGACTGTTGCTTTCTTTGAGACTCTGATGAAAACTATAGGCTCCCTCCATAAAAATGCATAGGAGAATTTCACATCCATTTTCAGCGGACACAGGATGCTGGTGGCTGAGTGAGGGATGAATAGTCTAGTAAGAAAGCTGATGCAAAAGTTGAAAGACAGAGAGAGAGAACGAGAACACACAGGACCTAAACGAGGGGGATAAGAAAGAAAGTTCAAATTTAAAAGGTGACCTGAAGATGGTAGAGGTGAGAAACAAGGAGGAATATAAGATAGCTCCAAGTCTTCTGGCATAGATCTTAAGGAGTGTGGTGATGCCACACATAGAATTACAGCTACTGAAGGAGAGTAGGTTTGATGGGTAAATCATGTGTTTGATTTGACAGGTGTCTTAGATGTCTGCAGGCCATCAGGGTGAAGATATTTACAGAAAGCTGGCAATATTACAAGCACTTTCCACATTTTCTCCTGCCACTCTTTCTCAGGTCATCTTGACAATCTAGTCCTTGCTCCAAACACGTATCTCCTGCCTTCATCCCCTTTGTTCATTCCACTCCCTCTGTACAATGTGCCTTCCACTCACCATCATCCGCACCGAATATTTCAAGGTCCAAGTCAAATCATATTTTCTCTGGTAAGCCATTCCTAGCACTACCCATTGCCCTAATCTCTCCCTCCTCTGAAATCTCAATTTTTTCTCAGAACCTCTCTTACCATATTTTACATTTTGAATTTCAGTTATGTTATTTTTTTAAAAGCATAAAGAGGGGGGAAGGAATCAAGATAGATGGTACAAATAGATACGAGATAGCAAGATGGAAATTTTAAACCTGACTATATAAAAAATCACATTGAATGTAACTGGTCTACCAAACACCCCAATTAAAAGGCAGAGTTTGTCAAATTGCAGTATAAAAGCAGTATATAACTATACAAGAAATACCTTTAAATACAAAGACATGAATTTAACCTATTCATAGTTATATTTAACTATATTTATATTTATAAAAAGAAAGAGGAAAATATATATCATGCTAACACTGATCAAAATAAAGTAGAAATGGCTATATTAATACTAACTAAAGTGGATTCCAACTACTAATAAAGTAGTTGGAGTAATACTTTAAGAGTATTACCAGGAATAAAGAAGCTCATTTTAAGATTTTATTTATTTATTTTTTAGAGAGGGAAGGGAGGGAGAGAGAGAGAGAGAGAGACAGCAATGTGCGGTTGCTGGGGGACATGGCCTGCAACCTAGGCATGTGCCCTGACTGGGAATCGAACCTGCGATGCCTGGTTCGCAGCCCGCGCTCAATCCACTGAGCTACACCAGCCAGGGCAAGAAGCTCATTTTATAATGGCAAAGAAGTCAATTCATCAAAAAGACATATCAGAGATTGAAAGTACAAAATCAGCCCTGACTCGCTGATTGGGCATTGGCTCGGTTCACAAATGGAGAGTTAGCCAGTTTGATTCCCAGTCAGAGTACATGCCGGGGTTGTGGGGTTGAGGGGCTGGTCCCTGGTTGGGGCACGTGCAAGAGGCAACCAAATGATATTCCTCTCACACATCGATGTTTCTTTCCCTCTCTTTCTGCCTCTCTTCCCCTCTCTCTAAAAATAAATAAATAAAATATTTTTATTTTTAACGTACATGAATCAAAAACTAAAAGAGATGCAAGTAGAAATTGAGAAACCACAATTATAATCAGAAATGTCAATCCCTTCCTCTCAGTAATTGATAGAACAAGTAGACAAAAAATCGGTAAAAATAAAAAGAACTAGACCAAAGCTATGAACTAGTTTGATTTAATTGACATTTGTAGAACATGCCACTCAGCAGCAGAATGCACATTATTTTCAAGTGCCCATGGAATATTTACCAAGATAGGCCATATCTTGGACCATAAAAGAAATCTAGATAAATTTAAAAGGAGTCAGGTCACACACAATATATTCTCTGACCAAAATGCTATTAAATTATATGTCAATAATAGAAAGATATCTGGGAAATTCCCAAACAACTGGAAGCTAAGTAACACAATTCTAAATAATTCATGGGTAAAGAAAGAAATCAAAGGAAAAATTAAAATTTTTGAACTGAGTGAAAATAGAAACACAACATGATAAAATTAGTGGGATGTAGCTAAAGCAGTACTGAAAGGGAAATTTATGGCTCTAACAGCCTCATTAGAAAAGGGAGAAAGTCTCAAGTTGATGACATTATCTTCTACCTTTCAAAATTAGAGAAAAACATAAATGAAATCCAAAAATGAGATGAAGAAAGGAAATAAAAATCAAGCAGAAATCAATAGAATAGAAAATGGAAAATCAACAGAAAAAATCAGTTAAACCATAAGCTGGTTCTCTGAAACAATAGGTAAAAATAGATAAATCTAGCCAGACTGATCGGAAAAACAGACAAAAAAGAAAAAGAAAAAGAAAACACCAATGACTAGTATCAGGAATGGGAGAGGCAACATCACTACAGATTCTACAGATATCAAAAAGATAATAAAAGAATATTATGAATGGCTTTATGCCAATAAATTTGACACATTAGATGAGTGTAAAAATCCCTTGAAAGTAACAAAGTACCAAACTCATTCAAGAATAGATTTTTTGAATCACTCTACAGCTATCAAAGAAATTGAATTGTAGTTTAAAACCCTCCCACAAAGAAAACACTAGGCCTAAATGTCTTTATTGGTGAATTTTACCAAACATTTACAAAAGAATTAATGCCAATTTTACACAAAGTCTCCCAGAAAACTGAAGCATTGGAAATACTTCCCAATTCATTACATGAACCCTACATCACCCTGACACCAAAGTGAGACAGACATCACAAGAAAACTACAGACCAATATCCCAAATGAACATAGATGCAAAAATCCTTAACAAAAATCTTACTAAATCAAATATTAACATTATACAAAAAGGATAATACATCATGACCAAAAATGCAAGATGGATTTACTATTTAAAACACTGAAAGCATTTAAAAAGATTTTTTTAAAAATAAAAATAAACAAAATATGATTATCCTACTGTCCATCAAAAACACTTAATAAAAATCCAATACTGATTTCTGATTAAAAAAAAACAAAACCTCTCAACACATTTGAAATAGAAGGGAACTTCCTCAACCTGATAAAACGCATCTACAAAAAATTATGGAAAACATATGTAATGGTGAAAGGTTGAATACTTTCCTCTTAAGATCAGGAACAAGGCACGGATATCTGCTCTCACACCTTTATTCAACATTATAATGGAGGTTTTACCCAGTGCAATATAAAGCAAGAAAATGAAATAATGGCATCCAGATTAGAAAAAAAAAGAAGTAAAATCATCTTTATTCAGAGATGACAAAATCATCTACATAGAAAATTCAATGGAATCTACAAAAAAGTTACTAGAACTAAAAACTGAGTTTATCAAGGTTTTCGGATACAAGATCAATGTGCAAAAAATAATTATATTTTTACATACTCACTGTATTTGTTCCCTAGTTCTGCCGTAACAAACTATCATGAACTGGAGTGACTTAAATCAGCAGAAATTGATTCCCTCACAATTCTGGAGACTAGAAGTTCATATTGAAGTATGTGCAGGGCCATGTTTTCTCGTAAGGATATAGCGAGGAACCCTTTGTTGCCTCTCTCAGTTTATGGTGTTTCCTGCCAATCTGTGACTGCCTTGGATTTTAAATGCCTCACTTCAATCTCTACCTCCATTGTCAAATGGCAATCTTTTTCCTCTCATTTTCTACATAATCTTTCCTGTCTGTTCGTCTGTATCGAAATCTCTTTCTTCTTACAAGGACACCAATCATAGATTTAGGGCCCATCCTACCACAGTATAAACTCATCTTAACTAAATCTTAACTAGTTATATCTACAGAGACCCAATTTTAAATAAAGTCACATTCACAGGTACTGGGGGTTAGGACTTTAAAATATCTTTTTTAAAAAATATATTTCATTGATTATGCTATTACAGTGTCCCATTCCCTTTATTTCCCTCTGCACTGCCCACTCCCTCCCACCCACATTTCCCTCCTTTATTTCATGTCCATGGGTCATATATATAAATTCTTTGGCTTCTACATTTCCCATACTATTCTTAACCTCTCCCTGTCTATTTTCTACCTACCATTTACGCTTCTTATTCCCTGTACTTTTTCTCCCATTGCCCCCTCCCACTCCCACTCCCCTGTTGATAATCCTCCATGTGATCTCCATTTCTGTGGTTCTGTTCCTGTTCTAGTTGTTTATTTAATTTGTTTTTGTTTTTGCTTTAGGTGTGGTTGTTAATAACTGTGAGTTTGCTGTCATTTTACTGTTCATATTTTTTATCTTCTTTTTCTTAGATAAATCCCTTTAACATTTCATATAATAAGGGCTTGGTGGTGATGAACTCCTTTAACTTGACCTTATCTGAGAAGCACTTTATCTGCCCTTCCATTCTAAATGAAAGCTTGGCTGGATAGAGTAATCTTGGATGTAGGCCCTTGCCTTTCATGACTTGGAATACTTCTTTCCAGCCCCTTCTTGCCTGTAAGGTCTCTTTTGCAAAATCAGCTGACAGTCTGATGGTAACTCCTTTGTAATAACTGTCTTCTTTTCTCTTGCTGCTTCTAAGATTCTCTCCTTATTTTTAATCTTGGGTAATGTAATTATGATGTGCCTTGGTGTGTTCCTCTTTGGGTCCAACTTCTGTGGGACTCTCTGAGCTTCCTGAACTTCCTGGAAGTCTATTTCCTTTGCCAGATTAGGGAAGTTCTCCTTCATTATGTTTTCAAATAACTTTTCAATATCTTTGTCTTCTTCTTCTCTTTATGGTACCCCTATGATTCGAATTTTGGAACATTTAAAGATGTCCTGGAGGTTTCTAAGCCTGACCTCACTTTTTTGAATTCTTGTTTCTTCATTCTGTTCTGGTTAAATGTTTCCTTCTTCCTTATGATCTAGACCATTGATTTGAAACCCAGTTTCTTTCCTGTCACTGCTGGTTCCCTGTAGATTTTTCTTTATTTTACATAATGTGACCTTCATTGCTGCCTGGGTCTTTTTTGTGCTGTTGAAGTACCCAGTGAGTTCCTGGAGCATCCCGATAACCAGTGTTTTGAACTGTGTATCTGATAGGTTGGCTAGCTCTTTGTCACTTAGTTGTATTTTTTCTGGAGCTTTGAACTTTTCTTTCCTTTGGGCCTTTTTTCTTTTTGTCTTGGCGTGCCTGCTACGTAGTAAGGGGCAGAGTCTTAGGTGTTCACCAGGGTGGGGCAACCCATGTTGCTGTGTTGTGATGCTATATGTGGGGGAGGGATCCCAGAAGGAACAGTGTTGCTTGCTCCAGTCTCAGCTGGTTTTCAGTCACTTCCCCGGATACCCACAATCCGATGGCCCTTCTGGTGCTGATTCCCAGTGGTTGGGGTTGTGTACATTCTAGGACTTTGTGGGTCTCTCCAACGAACTCTCATGTGAGGCTGGGAGTTTCTCCCACTGCTGCCTCAACCCCCACAGGTGTTCTCAGTCAGAGGTTTTGAGACTTTATTTCCTTGCACTGGAACCCTGGGTTGTGCAGTCTGTCTCTCTCCCTAGTTGTTCCTCCCGGTTTATCTGCACGTGAATGTGGGACTGCCCAGTCCACAAGGCATGCTGCGAGTCCTCTCTACCCGGTTGCCTGTCTCCACCCCTCCTACCAGTCTGGATAAATGTTTCTTCTTTAACTCCCTGGTTGTCAGACTTCCATACAGTTTGATTTTCTGTCTGCTCTGGGTTTGTTTGTTTTTAATTTGTTGTTGTCCTTGTTTTAGTCATGTGAGGAGGCACAGTGTGTCTACCTACACCTCCATCTTGGCTGGTATTTTTTATTTTTAAATTTGTTGTTGTCCTTCTTTTGGTTGTATGAGAATGCAAAGTGTAACAACCTATGCCTCCATCTTGGCCAGAGTCAAGTGATTTTTGACAAATGTGCTAGGGCAATGCAGTAGACACAAGATAGTCTTTTTAATATAGGACAATTAGATATCTATGTGCCAAAATAACAAGAAGAATATCATTCTATACCTTGCATCAAACATAGAAATTAACTCTTAATTGATCATAAAACTAAATGTAAATCGCCCTGGCTGGCATAGCTCAGTGGATTGAGCGCGGGCTGCAAACCAGTCATCGCAGGTTCGATTCCCAGTCAGGGCACATGCCTAGGTTGCAGGCCATGTCCTCCAGCAACTGCACATTGATGTTTCTCTCTCTCTCTCTCTCTCTCTCTCTCTCTCCCCCTCCCCCTCCCTCTACCTTCCCTCTCTAAAAATAAATAAATAAAATCTTTAAAAAAAAAAAACTAAATGTAAATCATGAAACTTCCAGAACAAAACAAAGGAGAAAATCTTTGTGACCTTTGCATTAGGTAAAGATTTTCTTAGCTCTGACACTAAAAGCATGATCCATAAAAGATATACAATGCTAATTGGACTTTACCAAAATTAATAATTTCTGATTTCAAAAGATACTTTAAAGAGGTAAAATGACAAGTCACACTCTCAGGGGAAATGCTTACAAATAACATATTTGATAAAGAACTTGTATCCATGTTATATAAAGAGCTCTCAAAACTAAAAAATAGAAACAAGAAAGAAAGGAAAAGAAAAGGAAAGGAAAATAAATAATATGTAAACATATTGCAAATGAAGAAATAAGAGTGTTATTTCAATAAATAAAAGACAGATTGTTCATACATGGTATTGGGATAATTGGGTAACCATTTGAAAAAAAGTAAAACTAAGTTTCTATCTCATTTTTTATCAAATGACATGCAAATAGATAAAAGTCCAAAGGTAAACAATAAGAACAACAAAGTAATAATAAGTATTAGAAGAAAGTTATGTAGTGTTTTGTTTTGTTTTTCATTTGTGAACTTAGAGCAGGGAAAGCCAAGGCCTAAAAACCAGAAGATATAGAAAAAAATTATGAATTTGAGGAAATAGAAATGTTCTGCATAGCAAAAGAGTTATTGTCCATATATTGTGGACACTACAATCTTACAATTTTAGAGATCTTACAATCAATTGCAAAATTCCCAACAATCAAAGAAAATAGGAAAAGAATGTCTATGACTTTACACTTACCTGAACAGCAAAATGTAAACATTAGATAATATTAAGTGCTAGTGAGGTGGTAGGAAATAGAGATCTTCATGAGTAGCTAGGATGGGTATAAAATGATGTTTTGTAGGGCAATTTAGATCTTCTTAGTAAAATAGAGTATGTATATGATAGACTATAATCCACTTGCCTTTTTAGGAATACATTGCAAAAATAACCTTGAAAAGGATACGTAAAATGATATATTCAAGGATACTCATCATAGCAAAGAATTGCAGAAAATCTTATATTATAAGTACATGGTGAAATGAACATATGGTATATGTAGATAAAACTGAACTAGTTCACCACATACTGTGTTTTAAACTCAACCTCATATATGAAAACAGAATAGAATCTTAAAACACAATGTTTAGTAAGAAAAAAAGAAGAAACATAGTGAGATGTACATCACAATATTGTCTTGAAATGTAAAACACGCAAAATAATATAATATGTCAATCATTGTTACATATATGTGTAAATAAATAAATGAAAGAGAGATTCATAGATGTGCACTAACTAAATGAGTAAATGCCACTGGGAGGGGTGGCAAGGAATTCAAGGTCAGGGATGGGAAAAGAGGAAGCAACAAAAGGGAAGTATGGACCAATTATTTAATGTGCCACATTAAATAATTTAATTAATCACAGCAGCTGAATTTTGTGAAGAACTAAAGCATTTTTGTTTTAACTAAAATAAACTACATTTTTAAAAAGAAAAATTACTACATAAAGTTAAAAAAATAAATGAATAAAACAATTGGCCAAAGATGTGAATAGGTAATTTACAGAAGAAATACAAACATCTGGTAACTGTATATTATTATCAACTTCAAATATAAGAAAAATTCTTATTAAAGAAAAATTTGTTATTTCTTTTACCCATCAAATTGGAGAAAAATTTTAAAAGAATGCTGATACTTATTGCTATTAAAGGTTGTGTAGAAATGTGCAGCTGGAAATAGTGTATATTGATAAAACATTTTTCAGGACTTCCGGCCAAAATGGAGGCATAGGTGGACACACCGTACCTCCACGCACAACCAAGATAGGAACAACAACAATTTATAAACAGACTAAACATCCAGGACTGACAGAAAATTGATTTAAATGGAAGTTGGACAACCAAGAAGTTGAAATAGACCTGTTCATCCAGACCGGTAGGAGGGGCGGAGTCGGGCAGCTGGGCGCGGGTTGCACTGTGGAGAACAGAGAAGGGACCGGGCTTGTAAGGCATCCGAGGGTGTGTAAGGCATCTGGGGAGTGCACGACCACAGCAGGTGGACCCTGAGTGCGCTTGTGGCAGCTGACAGGCCCTGGCAGAGAGGTGGCACCCAGCAGACCCAGTGAGGCGGCTATTGTAAAGCAAGGCAGTGCGCGCAACTCAGGATCCTCGGGACACTGATCATGGATGCCTGTGGAAGTTGAGGCGCAGGGAGAGACACCCAGCCTCACAGGAGAGGTCCTTGGAGGGTCCCACAGCATGCACAAGCCCACCCACACGGGAATTGGCACCAGAGGGGCCCAGTTTGCTTGGGGGAAGCAGCAGACGGGACTGAGGTCCCACGGGGAACAGAGCAACCGCCATTATTCCCTCTCAACCCCGCCCCCACATATAATGTCATAACCCAGCGACTGGGGTGTCCAGCCCTGGTGAACACCTAAGGCTCCGCCCCCTACTGTAACAGGCATGACCAGACCAAAAAAAAAAAAGAGAGAGAGAGAGAGAGATGGCTCAAACACAAGAACAAATCAAAGCCCCAGAACTCATCCTTTTAAGTGACCGAGAAATAGCCAACCTATCAGATGCACAGTTCAAAACACTGGCGATCAGGAAGCTCACAGAATTGGTTGATTTTGGTCACAAATTAGATGAACAAATGCAGGCTACGATAAGAGAAATGAAGGAAAATGCACAGGGAACCAATAGTGATGGGAAGGAAACTGG
>PVIA01010758.1:0-49590 GCA_004024845.1 Tonatia bakeri
CAAGATTTAGAAGCCCCAGGATTCAAGGTTAACAAATGGCTTATCTAAACATTTGCCTGTTATTTACATTCCCTGGTGAGGCTCATTAACGGCTTAGGCACCTCCATTAACATTCCAGGCAGAAAACCCCTGGATGCCCCCGCTGGAGATGTCCCTGCCAGTTACAGCTCCATCCCTTCTCAGCATTCCTCAACAATATAAAACCCAAATTTTCTTTTAATCTCTAGAGTACCAACTTTATCATATAGATACAAATATGAAAAAGATCTCTCCTCTAAAATTATTCTTTAATGCAGTGTCCTTCATCTTGGCTTCTGGCATGAATCCACAAGGGCTGGACTAAACGATGAGCTGAAATACAACCATTACACTGTACCTCCTTCCTAACTCATTATTGTCCTTGGTCCAGTGCTGTTTACTTCAACTCTTTCTTCCTTTGAGATGGATTATGTCCCAGGAGACTCCCTAGTGCTTCAGGCAAACTGAACCTTGGAAAGCTTGCCCTACTAACCTTCCACTTATGCCCAGAGGTGTTTGAATTATAATGAATACCATTTAGGGGTTTAAGCCTGAACTTCTGAGAATGAATGTGGTCATGTCTGTGCTGCCTTGAGGTCTTCAGGAAAAAAGGGATGGCAGCAAGTTGAATTCATAAGTTCTTTTCGGAAGTTTATATAAGGTTGCAGATACAAGCTACAACCCCCTTACCCTGTACACACACACACACACACACACACACACACACACACGAGTTTCCTGAGACATTGACTGTCCTCTTCCACTCTGGCTCCCAAGGCTTTATCACCATCCCTTAATTCAATATAGTGCAGCTTATTTCACCAAACATATATCACTGCATACTGCATGTCAGGCACTTGGTATGCACTGAGAATATGAAGATAAACTCTTGCCATTAGGGATCTTATACTTTACCTGGGTGTAGTTGTAAGAGGGGCAATATTTTGAGAGAGTTTCCTAAGAGGGAGTTCCTTTTCAAATGGACAGAGGAGGAAAGAAAAATCCCTTCTGGTATGGGAGGAAAGTATTGGGGGTAGAGAGAAGAATCAAGGGATGGTAGAAACACCCAGAGAGTTTTGGAAAACCAACTGCAGGATACTTTTCCTTATTCCACATTTCTCAAGTCATAGCCTGAAAAAATTTCAAGACCCTAGAGATGCTCCAGTTTCACTATGGTGCATGATGTCATGGTGCTGGGTCGGGTAGGGATGCAGATTAGAAATGGGATTGAACAAAAATAAAAAAGAAAGAAAGGACTCATGGACATGGACAACAGTGTGGCAATTGCTGAGGGGAGGGGGATATTAGGGGACTAAATGGTAGTGGAAAAAAAAATACAATAAGATTAAATAATAAAAAAAAAAGAAATGGCTGAGGAAAGTGTCCCTCTCACTGGGCTCGAGACAATTTTCCAGTTCCATGGTCCGTGGAACTTCCAGGGCCCATTCATAATGCCCAGGAACAGGCAGTTCCTGAGTGCCTCAGTGGAGAGCTGGATTAAGGAGGCCTGATGCTGGGTCAAGGAGGCCACACCCTTAGCTGTAAATGTCATTGACATGCCCAAATGAACGGGGCAGGATTATTTACACTGTGGTGGATGCCCACATGAACTCAACGGTCAGACTAGGCCAGCCGTTCCCAAGAATACCACATTCATCTCATTCATGGTTGGAGCAATGCTCCTGTCAGAGATAGGAGATAATCCATGAGCCAGTAGGTGGTGTGGAGGAACAGCCCGTAGAACACAGAAGTCATGAAATGAAGAGCTGGATAGGAGTACACGGGTGTAAGATAGAGGGGGTTTGGGAATGAATGTGGGCCTGTGGGTTTGCGACCACAAGCACACCCTCTACTCCCACAGTTGGTTATTGTGTTTATTTACTATTACTGTTGTGCCAAATTACCACAAACTTAGTATCCTAACACACACAACATGAGTATATTCTCTTACAGCTCTGGAAGTCAGAAGTCCAAAATGGATCTCACTGGGCTAAAATCAATGTGTTGGCAGGCTGCATTCCTTCTGGAGGCTCTAGGGGAGAATCCTATTTTTTGCTTTTTCCAGCTTCTGAATACCTGCATTCTTTGGTTTGTGGCCCCTTCCTTCATTTTCGAAGCCAGCAACATAGGGCCAAATCTTTCTCATGATACCATCTCTCTGGTTCTCTCTCCTTTGCCTCCCTCTTTCACTCGCCCTTGTGATTACATTGGGCCCTAGGTAATCCAGGATAACCTCTTCATCTTAAGGTCAACTGACTGGCAAACTGAGTTCCATCTGCAAACTTAATTCCCCTTTGCCATGGAATTTAGCATGTTGACAGGTTCTGAGATTAGGATTATTGACAGGTTTGGGCATCCTTGGGGGGAACATCTACCTGCCAAGGATGTTCTGCCATAAGGTCACACACAGGACCTTAAAGTGGTAGACACCTGGATGGCTGCAGGCTTAAAAGAAGGAGAGGCATCTTAGCTGTGCTTTGAGGAAAGGCAGAGCTTAGCAGACTTGGGAGGAGAGGAGAGTGAATTTGAGGCAAGGGAGAGAATATGAGCAAAGAATCAGAGTTGGGAATGTGGTGAACAGAATGTAGGACCGTTTGCTAACAGCAGAGGGTACCTGTGAAGGAAGAGAAATATTAGATTGAAGATGAAGGGAGGGGATAACTGGCTGCCTTGAAGGCTCTGGAGAGACATTGAAACCTTGCATGGGATGGGGATATGGAAAGACCACAAAGTAAATACATAAAGATATATGGTCATTAGATCGTTTGGTTCCCCTCAATCAAGCAATATTTGATTTTGTGCTCTTAATTTGTAATGGAATTTTTCTCAAGACCTGCTCTGCATGATTCACCAAAATGTAGTTGAAGAAGTCCATTTTGTAGTTTCCCAATGATATGAATCCACGAGACAAATGTTTCCTGAATTCAGGGCCAAGAATTTTGTCTCTGCAAATGACATTAACATGCTTTTTAACTTAGACCCCATGAACTGTATTGTTTCATGGCTTTGTTTGTTTTGGCTTATTTATATGTTTTGGCTTCCATGAAACTCAGTGCCAAATGCTAACTTTTTATAATGCCTTATTGCTCTTTTTTGTACATTTGTATATTTCCTAATTCCAAGTAGTCTCCAATTTTTCTTTTATGTCTATAATAGTTAGGGGGTAATGCTAGCCATTAAAAAATACCCTCCCCCCCAAATAATAGGGGATTAAACACAGTGCAAATGTCTGTCTTTCTCACATAAACTTCACAGGTATTCATAATTCCAAATCCTTCTAAACAGTGATTAAGGAACCCAGGGCCCTTGCTTCTTGAGATTCCACCCTCATCTTGGCCTAGGCGTCCTCTTGATTCTGGTAGCAGATGAGGAAAGACATGGAGGACAGCATATAGGCTGGGCCGGGAAGTGGTCCATCTAATTTCTGTTCACATTCCACTGGATAGAATCCAACCACCTACTGCACCTCCTCCTAACAACAGGGAAGGTCGGAAATGTGGACAGATAGTGTGCTGGGAAGAAAAGGAAAGTCATTTGGTGAAAAGCTAGTCAATATTTTTTGGTATGAACTGAATGTTTTTGTCCTCCTAAAAGCCATATGTTGAAGCATTACCCCTCAATGTGATAGTGTTAGGAGGAGTCGTCTTCGGGAGGTAATTAGATTTATATGAGGTCATGAGAGGTACTTATGATGGGATTTGTGTTCTTATAAGAAGAGACCAGAGCTTGCTTGCTTGCTCTTCTCTCTCTCTCTTTCCCTTCACCCTCACCTGTTCACCGTGTGAAGATACAGCAGGAAGACGAATCTCTGCAAGCTAGGCAGAGTTTTCAATCAGAAACTGGAATCAAATCAGTCTGCACCTTAATCTTGGACTTGCCAGTGGGTCCAGAACTGTGAGGAATACATTTCTGTTGTTTAAACCACCTGTTTTAGGATGTTTGTTATAGCAGCCCGAGCTGACCAAGACATCTACCATATCCATCCTTCCGGTTACCAGGTACCATTTTGTTCTTCTCACAAATTGAAGAGACTTTCTTCAAGAGAGGCCACTCAAAGCCTCATCGAGTCACATCTTTAGGCTGCAGGTGCAGGAGGTCTGACTGATGATAGTTATCTCTCTACATCAGGTCTGGAGATGGGCCCTGCAATGGTGAACTAAAAAGATGGTTATTATGATGCCTTTCACCTCCCAAATGCAATGTACAGCAGGGACCAGATAACATACAAAAACTCCCATTTATAAAAGGGAAATATGGGAACCACATGTGGCTGGTGCAGAGCAATAAGGAGATCCTGTCAGGAAGGTGACATGAAGACCCCGTGTCCCAGGATTTGGGGAGTTTACTGAATTGACCTGGCTCTGCTTTGGGTGAAGAATTTCCCTATTCACTGTGCTCTGTGACCTTACTCTGCCCTCTGTGAGTGTCTACCTTGTCCCCTTTCCTCCATAGCCCTTTGAAGTGGACTTTGATAGGATGCCCCTTCTTGGGCACTGTAGAGCTTTCCTGTCGTGGTATCTGGTCACACAAATTTGGGAAGTCACAGGCTTCTTTGGGTCCCAAACTCAGTTCTTCTCTGATTTCTCTGATTCCGGGCAATCCCAAGTACCAGGAACCATGCTCTTTTCCTGGCCACAGTTCTCAAATCTGGTTTATTTCCTTGTATCTTTGTGCTGATTTGATGCCATCTGCAACAGTAAGCTGTGGTAGGAAGGTTTCCTCTTCATCTAGTCTATGTCCCAGGACGGGGTCTTGCTGGGTCATTTTCCTTTAAAATTTTCATTGTTCTTATCTGTTACTGCCCGGGCCCTCAAAATAGTAGGCGTTCCACCTCTAGAGGTTCCAAATTTAATCCCTTTTTCCTACTCCCTCCCTCTCTCTACTAATTAAAAGCAGAAAAAAATCTGGGTCTTTTCTCAGCCAGTTGTTTAGATATGCAGGCTCAGTTGGCAAATAATCTGCCTTCCAAGTTATGGGAGGTAATAGTTTCAATGTTTTGCTATGGAATATATGGACCTCACAGATTTCCCCTAGCCTACCATTTGATTGCTAAGCCAATGCTGAGTATTTCATTATATCACTGTGTTACCCTTGGTATTTAGTTAGAAAAAGGGAGCAAAGGGACTTAGACACTGAGTTTAATAAAACAGGAAACATAAGCCTGTTTGCTTCACCAGGAAGCTACAGCTTTTCACACTTCATTGTGCTTTGCCAAGGAGATTAACACTCCTTCCCCTCCCCCCTCCAGTACTGCATTGTTGGGGGTGCAAGGGGAAGCGATAGACCATAGAGGGCTGTCAGTTTAAGTAGGGGTGAGGACCCATCCAAAGCCTACAGAAATTTGGGAAGTTGATTGGTTCTTTTGAAAAGGCACCTGGTCTGTCCCAGACTCAAGCTCCTGGTTATAACAAAGAAACACTCTCTCTAACTCAGGACCACAGTCACAAGGTGCACAAATTTGTTCTCTCCATGGCCATGTGGCCTTGGCAGCCACATGACCCATGGCCTCCAGGAGGTAGCCAGAATACCAAAGTGCAGTAATGGACTATAGCTGGAAACACATGCTAAGCTAGCCAGATGTTGAACTGGAGTGCACTTTAATATGGAGCATAAACTCTGGGCAGTGGACTTCATCCTGGCCCAACTGAACACGAGATTAGTCTTTTTCCATGGTGAGATGGCAGAGGTGAAACACTGAGAAGTTAGGAGGGGAAACTTCTTAACTGTGCATCATCGATAAACCGTACCACGGAGCCTCAACCTCCCATGCAGGTTTCGGGAAATTCTTTTTTTTCTAGACACCACAAGAACCCCAGTTCCACTGATAACAATTGTTCCTCTTCAAGTTACTAATTTCTGTTTTAAGTAAAGTAATGCTGGCTACTCTGACAAAGAATCCTTCAAATCTCAGTGTCTCATCCACAACTGAAATTTCTTTCTTTCACATGTAAAGTGGGTATTCAAATGGATATTCCTAATCATGCAGGGATTCTCACACAAGTGGAGATCAGGAATCCTACTGCTTCAGGTCACTTCCCGGACCTCTGTGTTTATCCAGAAAATGAAGAAAGAGTGTGGATGGTCATGTCTTGGGAGGTGTTCATGAGCCAATATCGGAAGTGGCATATACGACAAAGCCTGTCCAGAATGTACCCATCCATGTAATGTGAAAAATAGTGACATTTATTGAAGAAGATACAAGTTACAAGAAACATTAGGCAATGTACATAGGACAATGATGCCTCAGTCCCTTTCAAAGTAGGCAGCTTGGGACCTCACACAGTTCTCCCAATTACCATCAGCTGCCCTGTCATATTTTCCTGAATTTCATCAATGGTCTGAAATTTCTTCCCTTTCAAAGGTAATTTTAGGCTTAGGAAAATCCAGAAGTCACAGGGCACCAAATCTGGGCTGTAGTGGAGCTGCGTCACTTGGGTGATTTGATGTTTCACCAAAAAACTCTGCACGAGACGTGATGCATGAGCACAAGTGTTGTCATGATGAAGCTGCCAATCACCAGTTGCCCATAGCAGCAGCCTTCTGAATCATCTGAATAGTTTCTGCAGAGGAATGTTCAAGCTTGATATAAAATTTGATGCAGATTCATTGCTCTACTCGCTCAGTCATGTTGGATGTGTCAGCCACACAGTGCACATGCTCACTCAACAGTGCCTGCCACCCCCACTGATGAGTACAGCGAAGTCAGCATTGCGTGCATGCAAGAACTGCCAGGTTACATCGGTGCTGTGCAAACTGTTCTCATTGTATTAACAATGGTTGGACTTTTTCTCAACAGAGCTTGTATACTTCTCATGTTTTATTGGCTAGAACTTAGGCATTCTTACTTGCATGGGAGTTTGTACCTAATTGCAAAGGAGGCTGGGAAATGTGGTCTAGTTTATGCTCAGGAAGAAGAGAAAATGAGCTTGATGAAGAGGTAGTCAGATTTGGCCAAGCATCTTTACTTAACTGCCTTGTGCATGTGTTTGGATATTGTGACTTACCTTAGACTCTTTAGGAAATAGTCATGTTATAAATTAATTTAAGAAGACAGACAATGTGCCTCTCTTCTTTCAGAATATTTTTTTTTCTGTAATATAAGGCTAGGGAAAATTATTTAATGGTGTGTTCCCAGTTTGGGAAGGCCACCAATATGGGCCCATATGAGGGTAATGACCAGACCATCAAAAAGCTTCTGAGTATCTAATTCCAATTCAGAGATTTTTTCTAGGGACATTTTTTTCCCTTCATTTTCAAGTGGCCTCATTGTTCTGTATCTGCTTTATCACTGACCAACCTCTCATGCAGCTTGGTTTGGATTCAGGGGCAAGGCTTTTGTCTATATACTTTCATTTGGATTCAACACTGTTTCTTGAAATTTCTTCTTAGACTCACACTTTGCATCTGGTGAGCACTGTCCCTCTGTTCCTGATTATCTGGGGTAGGAGATTTCAAAGGCTCTGGAGTTCCCGAGATGACCATTCCTGGGCACAGCCTTTGGCAGGTGAACTTTGATGGATGGCAAAATCCTTGTTCTGGGCTCAGGCTCATCTCTCCTCCCCCACATCCTGTCCCTTGGTCTGGCTGCCCTTGCAGCACTCAGGGGCTACCCCAACTGTCTCCTGATGGGCCATCTGTAGACACGTTTGCTTTCTGGCAAACTTCTTTGCATAAGCGGCTTTTAAGCATGATTTGTGTGACTCACCCAGGTTTCTGGTTTTCAAATCACATCCTGGATATTTACCGTCCCTCTTTGATTCACTATTTTCCGAAAAATTGAAATCCTTTTATTTCCCTGTCAATATACTTTTCTGAGCTTTTTACTATGTAAAAAGCTTGGGTTTCAGCATTAATCATCGTGATTAATGTGATTCCACTAATAACCTTTTTCTACTTGGGAAGGCTCCAATTACAACTATATTTTGAGTTTGGCCTTGGGCCAGATTCTAACGCAATGATCCAACTTTTCATTGGTTCTATGATTCCACAGCATGGACTTTAACCTCTCCTGTACAATCTTTGCCCCACAGATTTTGGGCAGAACCTCTCCTCCAGACCTTCTGCTGATCCACCCTGGGATAAAATGAGGCTGGCTGCCTGGGGGAGAAGGTCTGCCTCTCTCACATCCCAGTATGCTCAGGCACTAGCCTATTCAATGGCTCTTGATGTTTTCCTCAAAGGTGATGTCAAGCCACATTCAGGCTTCATAATTCTTTGGCTTACCATTCACCCTTATAATTAATAATGGAACTTTGCCAGAAACTATTTTTAAAAAGAATGTTGTTCAAGAAGAGTAAGCTGTTCATAAACTCAGTATGAACTCTTCACAAACTCTGTATTCCTTTTAGACACAGTAGAAGAAATAGATTAACTCTTCAGAGAGGTAATGTAATATAGGGGAAAGAACATGTAGTTCAAGGTCAGGATTAGTTGTGTGACCTTGAGAAAATTATTTAACTTCTGTAAGTGTCAATTTCTTCATTCGTGAACTGGAGCTATGATGATCTATCTTGCTGGAATGACATGAGGATTAAATTGAATTATATATCTAATGTGGTTCCATTTCTAGTAATGTAATAGTCTAAGTAGCCTGAAAATTTTCCACTGGAAAATACTTAGGAATCTTGAATAGGGTATGACCAACATCCTTTAAAATATTTATACAGTAAAGGGGAATCCTCAAGAATTAAAACTAGAGGGAACTGAAGACGAGGGCTGATGGTCCAGCAGTCTCTGGGAGGCGTGAGTTTTTCTGGCAAACAAAGCGTTTGGATTTAAAGCTCACGCAGAGATGGGAGATGAGGGCTTGGGTCCTTGTGCAGCAGGAAGTTTGAACTGAGACCACTGAAAAAACCTGGGGTACTTGAAAGGCTCTATACCTTTGGAGAAATGGTTGGAAAAAAGTCCATACGCTGCTAGAGATATCATAGTAAAATTCGTCTCCTTTTCAGTGCTGAGCATGGGGTAAATTTCCTCTTGAGGATTCGTAACAACATTCCTTCCTAAAAACTGCTGGCACAAGTTGGGGGTCATAAGTCATACTACCTGTATGGTCTTTGGAGCTACTAAGCTGAAAAATGAACATACCATTGGTTCCAGGCAGGTGTTATGCTTGGAATGGCTAGAGAAACACACATAAAAACCTCCTTAGAAGGCTGGATAGACCCTTAACTCAGGCCGCTTGGTATTTCCACAGACCACCAAAACCAAAGGTCAAAAACCAGATGGCAAAATCTACAAGGAAATCATTTGCCCTGAGTCATCAAGCAAAGCATGTAGTAAGCTTGGGACCCCATGAGCTTTCAATCACAAATGAGTTATGCTAAAAAATTATCAAAGTTATAATAGGAAACAGTGGGAATATGGGGAAAGAATGAAGTAGGATAGTCAAAGGGAACTTGTAGAAATGAGAGATACAATTGCTGAAGTTAAAACTCAGTGGGCAGAGTAAAGAGCAAACTGGCCACAATGGTGAGGATCTGAGTGAACTCAAACGCTGGCGATCAGTGGATCCTTAGAACTTTCCATTGATCCCGCTTTGGGAAACATTGCGACGTTCACTTTGTTTTCACAGTATACTTGGGAGGTGAGGAGTGTTGAGACATGTCCATTTCTATTTTCAGATAAGCAGATGAATTGAGTCGTTTAATCTGTCTTTCGTGTGGCTGACAACTCCCTGCTCTAGTACCATTTTCTCTATGGTGGCACTTTTTCTTTCACCGCCCATCATTTCTAGCAGCACCAGGAGTACATGGCCTTGTGCTTTCACGCCACTCCCCTGCCAGACTGACATCTCGGGAAAGGACCTTACAGATCTACATACATAAAGCACAGGGAACTGGCAAGTGTTCAGATTTGGAATCAGAAAATCTGGGCATGAGTGGTGGCTCCATCACTGAAGAGGTATCTACATAATTGGAATCAAATTCCCTTTTCTTACTTTACAGAGTTACTGACAAGATGAAATAGATCCTGTTGCGATAGTATATTTTAAATTGCAAAGCACGATACAAGAATATGATGTTATTATTGCTACTCATGCCAAGGAATAATTAGGAAGCTCTGGGGCTATTTCTCTAATGTCTATTTGTTTTCAACAGGGAAGTCTATCTGCCAGATGAACAGATCTCTAATGGTGGGAGTTCCAGACACTGATGGGCAACATGGGAAGCATTTTACTGAGCCTTCTTAATAACCCTGAAATCAACCAAATAGGTAATTACCTTCCCTGTTCATTTCTATCTTATATTTTTTTACATGTAATTTGAGGCAGGGCATGTAGGGTGGTAAATTTATGCAAAACAACTCTGCGTGTCAAAATTTACTCTTGGAAGGCCAAGTTGGACTTAGGGAGGGAAAGGGTCAGTGTTTCTGTTCCTCCCCAGCACAACTGAGTTGTCATGTTCGATTATTTTCATATATTTGTTGAAAATGAAAATATATCCATTTGTACAACCTATTCAGTGAATATTCATGTTCTTATTCTTTGCCAGCTATTAAAATTTCTATTGGATTGTTGGTCTTTTTGTTATTGATTTTGCAGGTGCTCTTCACATATTAAAAAGATTATGCCTTTATCTGTAATATAATTTAAAAATCTCCCCCAGTTTATACTTTGTCTTTCAACCCCACTAATGTTTTAAGGATTTAGAAACATTTTTTTTATGCAGTTAGAACCGAAAGTGAACACCCCCAGGCTTTGTGCTATTCTTGTTTTCTCACATGGATTCTTATGAAACTTTTGTGGCTGCATTTCAGTGTGAGATGTAAAATACGGCTCCAGAAAAGAGTGAAGAAGCACTTTGTATCTAGACGAAGTTTCCATGTTTTCTCCTTTAGTGACCGCTGAGAGGTCTGAGCAATCTCTCTTTCCAGAAACATCAGAGCTCTCTCAGACTCTGCAGTGGGTCTGGGTCTAGCCTCTGCAGTTTTCATGGGGAAGGGGTGTGCTTTATTTTTTTAATTTGCTCTACTCCTTCGAGAATTATTTCCAACGGAGGCCAGGTTTTTCTATTATTAAATATCTAAAAAATTTAGTAGGTGATATAAAGTCATAGATGCTCTCCAGAGCCCAATTTATCAGTTAACTGGGGGAAGCAACCAAAAGTCTCTATTTGCCGGTAAACCTGATGTGTTGAGAGAATGGGTAGGCGGAGCTGAAAGAGAGAAGTAGAGGGTGAAATTTCTCTGGATTGAACACGGTTTGCCCACAATAGCGTAGCTCGTAAAACAGGTCCCTACTGCAGAGGGAAATCAGTCCCTCTTGCATATCACAAACAGAACGCTCTTTTTCCAGTTCTCTGGAAAGCAGGTTTAGTTAAGCGAGGATGCAGTTCCTGGATGGAGAGAGTGGGAGGAAAGAAAGCACCACGGACCCCACAGCATTGTATATCTGAGTGATACTACGTATGTTTCCCTAAGCTTTTCTTATTCTTCCTTCCTCCTCACTTCTGTTTTTTTCCACTTCCCTTTTAGAGGTTTTCCCTGCAGTTGGTGTGCAGTGGTGGTGGCAGAAGTTGCTCCTCTTGGAGATTATCTCACTTTTGACTTCCATGGGTGACCTTTCACCTTAGACACTGGCCACGCACTGCCCAGGGGCCTTGCTGTAGTAGATCAGTTGCCATTTTAGACCACTATGGCCTTCCAACCTTCTCTTTATAGGGGATAGAAGGAGCTATTTTTATTTCTCCGAAGCAATATGATTCTTGAGGTGATGCTGCTCATGGGTTCTTGGTAAAAGACCTCTACAGCAATGCATCCATGTCTGCCAGGAGCAAAGGGTGGGGAACAGGGCTTAGGAGAGCTATATCACATAGCTTGGATATATACCAGGTAAGGCTGAAAAAGAGAAGTATAGATTTTCAGGATCTTTGCAATGATTGATTTAAGCTCTTTCATTTTACTGATGAGAAACAGAAGTAAATGACTTAGTTGCCCAAGGTCCAGAGCTGGTGAAAGAGCCAGAGCTTGATTGCAGGTCTTTTCCCTTGAATTCATTTGCTCTCATGATAGGTCATGCATGACTAGCCTCTTGAAACCCCAGATTAAAAGCTGTCTGATGGCTGCTGTAGAAATGCCAGAGCTTCTAGGTGTGTTGGATGAGAAGAACTCCAGCTAAAGGGTAATGGTATGTGCATCAAAAGACCACACTTTCCAGGTTACTTTGCAGATGGGATGACATGTGATATAGTTCTGGCTAATGAGCTATAAGTGGAAGTCCTTGGGTGAAGCCTCCAAGGAGTTTCCCTAACAGCAGGGAAGACCTAGCTAATGTCCCATTTCCTCCTTTTCTCCCCTCTTTTAGTCTAGCATTTAGATGTCTTGTTAGATCTAGAAGAGCCTTCTCTCCACCACAAGATGACAATTAGCCCAGGAGAATTGCATGGGTTTTGGCTCTGACACACTTGAGCTGCTGAATTAGTAACCACCTACTTTCTGACTTGATTGTGTCACTATAAATTGATCTTTCTGTTACTCACAGTTGAACATAGTCCTCTAACATTGTCCAAAAAGGAATCAGTATATTTATATACTTTAATTCCCCAGAAAATAGACTTCTACATTATTAAACAGCACTGAACGTATTAGCAAACAGATTATTAGAGGGTGAAATTATTCACATTACCAGAGTTTTCACATTACAAAAGGATCACAGGATCCCTTTCAGCTGCATCTTTTTAAGTGTTTATTACAGATCATTTCCTATTTAACAGAGGAGAAACTAAAAGCTGAGCTGTTCCATGTTGTTGCTGATTAAGAGTCAATCAGAAACGAAGATAAAACAACTCTGAAAGTATAATGATCAAAAATGACATTCATATTATTAGTTAGTTCTTTTAACCAGGCAGGAAACTCAAATGCCACACACCTGGCTATTCTAATAGAGTAGAATTGGACACATTTCTCACAATGTGTCATTCTTCTTCCCTGGAAGAATCTTGGAATCCCAGGGGAACCTCTTTAATATCACTCAATATATTTCTCTTAATTAAATTCTGATTTTAAAACTTATGTAAATTTTTATACCAAGAATTCTAAGTAACCCTTAAAAATACATGAAGGAGAAGATTACAGACATCTTTTATCTGCTTCTTTGGGGATGTGGAAGGGCCATGATGCAAACATGCTTTGTTTGGACTTGCTCTGCAAAGGATGTGTCATTCTTTCCATGAAACTTACTCTTCAGGTATTTCCTCCTCATTTCTGTTAAAAGCTGCTCTATCTCCCGGAAATCCAGACTTCACTCTCTATCATCTTTCCCCAGCAGCCGCTGCCCCACCCCACTTGCCATTCAATCGGTTGCCAAAACTTGGGTGGGTGAAGTGGGACATGGAGAAAAGGATCCCAAAGTGAATGTATCCAGTTGTTTTCTGGAACCTCCACTGCACATGCTCTTTGGTATGGCCACTCATTAGCTGTCTGCAGGGGAAATACCAGTTTGCCTGGTGGTGACATTTGAGGCTCACAGGATTGCTTTGATGTATTAGTTTTGGAAACCAAGCACCCCAATTACAGCCAACAGTACACTTTTAATTGGGACACAGAGGTAAAAGGACTTTCTGTTGCCATAGTTTCAGAGACACACATGTGGTCAGCTGCCTAAAGCTGGATTTATTTTCAGATGTAGGATGTGACTGACAGTGAGCTTTGGTAACTAAGGGACATCTGTTGTTCTGGTAGGAGTGGAGGGCTATCTGGAAGCTCAGCTAAAATCAGGCTTTTAGACAAAGCACACTCTGTAATGTTGTTTTCAATGCCTTCAGTTTCATATCCTTATATTGTGAGTTCATGTCTGAAGAGGAAATGTTGACTTATACCTTAATGAGTACTTTGCCATTAGACTATTGTTCTGAGTGGCAGAAAAAGGAGGAGGGAAAGAAAGAACAAAGAAAAAATGCAAGGGGATGTTCAAAGCAAGTCAGTGACTACAGCATCTGGATCTAGTTACCACCACTGGAGAATCTAGTGGGGATGGCCAAGGGGATAAAAGGAAGGAGAAACTTGCATTGGGCACTAAGAATGCTTATTGCCATTATACTGAATTAGCTAAGAAGTCTGTATGGTTTTTTCTATAGAATAAAGGACACGTTTTTCATTTTTACCACTAACCTTATTGATTTGGATATTTTGAATATATCAGCTATCTCCCCTGTGGTATAACATTGATTGCTCTCAATTAATGTCTTGATTTGGTCACTATCAACTTTAACTGGTCTACCTGACTGTGGAGCATTCATTGTCCAGTGAGAAATCTCCAGCATGAAACTTTGCAAACCACTTTTTAAAAAAATAAGTATTTTATTGATTATGCTATTAAGAGTTGTCCTAATTTCCCTCCTTTGCCTGCCTCTGCCCAGTACCCACATTCCCTCCAGCAATCCCCTCCCTTAGGGTCATTCATATAAATTCTTTGGCTACTCCATTTCCTATACTGTTCTTAACACCCCCTGTCTATTTTGTACCTACCAATTTGTAATTCTTAATCCCTGTACCTTTCTTTCCTCCCAGCTGATAACCCTCTAAATGATTTCCATATCTATGATTCTGTTTCTGTTCTTGTTTGCTTAGTTTGTTTTTAAGATTTATTTGTTGATAGTTGTGAATTTGTTGCCATTTTAATATTCATAGTTTTGATCTTTTTTTCTTATATAGTCCCCTTTAACATTTAAAATAATAATGGCTTGGCTGATGAACTCCTTTAGCTTTACCTTGTCTGGGAAGCACTTTATCTGTCCTTCCATTCTAAATAATAGCTTTGCTGGATAGAATAATCTAGGTTGTAGGTCCTTGCTTTTTATCATTTTGAATACTACTTGCCAGTCCCTTCTAGCCTGCAAAGTTTCTTTTGAGAAATCAGCTGACAGTCTTATGGAAACTCTTTTGTAGGTAACTCTCTGCTTTTGTCTTCCTGCTTTTAAGATTCTCTCTTTATACTTAACCTTTGGTGTTTTAATTATGATGTGTCTTGGTGTGGTCCTCTTTGGGCAGACTACTTTTGACACATTTGATTAGTCAGAGCAGCTTCTCTGTACACTGCACAAATCTTTTTTTGAATTCTTACCTTTCTTGAAATAAATCATAATATGCTGAAAATGTTGCTTATTTTCTTCCATCTTCAATATTAAAATGGCTACACAAAAATCCCCCAATTTTGATAAGTTTTAAAAAAATGCATGCTAATATGACCACTGTCACAACACAATCTAACAACATTGTTTCAAATAAAGTTAAAAACAACTAAGTGCACCTAGCCCCAAATGAACTTCTTGGCGAACCCATGTGGGAAACCCTAGTCTTTCTGTTAAATATGGATCAAAAGAAGGAGTTGTTGGATCCATGGCTCCTTTAGGTTTAAAACCAGCTTCTCTGGGATGTGAATAGAAGAGACTTCATCAGAATTCAGGGGCACCCTTTCATTCTGAAAGATGCCAGCTGGAGGAAGGGTGGGCTGCAGGCAGTTAGAGAGTCAGCTAGATCCTGGAGAAGCCCACTGGGTGTCCTGTGCCAGCCTACTACCTAATCGCAGATTGCACTTGGCACAGATATCTCTGTCAGGCAAAACATGGGGGTACTCCCCAGCCAACTCTTGGCGGCCATTCCAGTGCTGCAAAAAAAATTGTGAGCACAAAGATGAAAATTCTGCGGTGGTATCTTACAGCCTCAGCTCCCCCCCTCCACCTGCTGGGTCTCTGGGTTTCTGCAGTAAATCTAAATTTATCTCTCTTCCCTTGATCAGGGCTGAAAAATTGGTTAAAAACTGGGCTCTAAAACTCTCTCAAATTCCAAAGTCAGGAAATTGCACAGGTCATATCCTCCAAGTACAATGCTATTAATAAATAAAAGTTGCAATAAAAACTCAACCACTTGAAAATTAAAAACAAAATGAAACAATTGCAAAACATTCACCTAAATAACTCTAAGGTCAAGGAGGATATAAGAAATGCAATTAGACTCTAACTAGCCAGTAATCACATTGAGGGCCCTAGATATCAAAACTTATAGGATGACTAAAATTGTACTCAGAGGAAATGCATAGCCTTAAATACCTTGCTTTTAAACAAGGAACAAACTGCACAGAAGTATTAAATTCAGTAATTAGGAAAACAAAATATGGCTAATACAAAGCAAATGAAACTAATAACAGACCTTTAAAAATTTTGTAATATAGCAGACAAGTTGCTAGCAGCTGAAATCAAGAATTAGGAGGAAACCTAAGCACACAAAATGAGAAGTTAGAAAGAGGATATAACAACAGATATTAAAGGGGGATATAAACTTCCACTAGATAGCAACAAATTTGAAATTCAAAGAAATATATGATTTTCTGAGCAAATATAAATTACTATGATTAATTCAAGAAGTAGAACCTATCACTAGCCTATTAATCAGGGAAGAAGTTTTAATTTTCCAGCTTTATTGCAATATTATTGATGTATAACATATGTAAGTTTAAGGTATACGATGTGATGAGTAGATATACAATGGGGTCTGTCCAGAAGGTATCCAGCCATGTAATACGAAAAATAGAGACATTCATTGAAGAAGATACAAGAAACAAGAAGCACTGTACATAGGACAATGATGCCTCAGTCCCCTTCAAAGTAGGCACCTTGGGACCTCACACAGTCCTCCCAGTGGCCATCAGCTGCCTCGTCATATTTTCCTGAATCTCATCATTGGTCTGAAATCTCTTCCCTTTCAAAGGTGATTTTAGTTTGGGGAAAAGCCAGAAGTTGCAGGGTGCCAAATCTAGGCTATAGTGGGGCTGAGACACCAGGGTGATTTGATGTTTCGCCAAATAACTACACAAGATGTGATACATGAGCAGAAGTATTGTCATGATGAAGCTGTCAATCACCAGTTGCCCATGGCAGCAGCCTCTTGAATCATCCAAATAGTTTCTGCAGAGGAATGTTCAAGCTTAATGCAAAATTTGATGCAGATTCATTGCTCTACTCACTCACTCATTTTGAATGTGATGGCTACATAGTACAATGCTCACTCAATGGTGTCTACTGACCCCACTGAGTAGTACATTGAAGTCATCATTGTTCACGCACGCACATTCCAGTCCACTCTCCTTGGCTGCCAGGTCACATCAATGTTGTGCAAACCGTTCTTGTTATAACAATGACTAGGTTTTTTTTGGACAGACCTTGTATGTATTACCATAGAATGATTGCCACAATGAGGATAGTTAACACTTCCATTCTCTCATGATTTTTCTGTGCCTGCGTATGTGCCCTGATCAAAGAGACTGCAGAGAGCTGCCTTGCCCCTTCTGACACATTGAGGACACAATGAATTGGGCTCTCACCAGACAGTAAATCTACCCACACCTTGATCTTGAACTTCTCAACCTCCAGAACGGTGAGAAACAAATTTCTGTTAAGTCACAAAGTATTTTCTATAGTATTTTCATTATAGAAGTCTGAAGAGGCTAAGAGAAGGACGTTACTGGAAAAACTGGTGAAATCCAGATAAATTCTGAATTTGGTCAATAGTCCTCTAACCATGACAGTTACTTGGTTTCAACAAGTGCACCCTGGTGATGTAAAAGGTTGATAATGGGGAAAACTGGGTGAAGGCTATACTGGAAAGCTCTGTATTATCCTTGTAACTTTTCTGTAAATCTAAAACTATTCTAAAATTAAAAGTTTATTTAAAAATTGTGACGTTACCCAACTTTCACAGATACTGTGATAAGTCAAGACAGTACCTTTAGTAGAGTGCTCAGCACATAGTAGAACAGCTATGATTGAACTGACTTCACCTTGGGCTGGAGATATCTTTTCTCTCCCTATTAGTGCCTTTCAACTAACATTAATATAGGGAGGAGAGCAGGTATAATAGCTTTTCATCTCACCTGTGTTCCTTATTTCCTTCTCCCCCTCCTGTCAGGCCCCTTTCCAAGACTAGAGCAGTAGAAGCCTTCCCACACTGCTATGACAACATTTTAATAGCTTGGACCAAGATTTATTACTAACAGCCTGGTAAGTATCAGCAGTTTTCATACTTTATCCTTTCATTGCCTTTTAAAAAAAGATTCCTTATATAAGTGAAATCACGTGGTATTTGTTTTTCTTTGTCTGACTAATTTCACTGAGCACAGTGCCCTCATGATCTATCCATGTTGCCACAGATGGCAGAATTTTCTTCTTTCTTATGGCTGAATAACATTCCATCGTATACGCCGCATTTCTTTATCCATTCATCCACTGATGGACACTTAGGTTGCTTTCATGTCTTGGCTACTGTAAATAATGCTGCAATGAACACGGGAGTACATATATTTTTTTGATTTAGTGTTTTTGTTTCCTTCGGATGAAGACCCAAAAGTGGACTGCTGATTCACACGGTAGTTCTATTTTAAATATTTTTGAGGACCCCCCATAATGTTTTCCTGCGTTAAGTGGCTGCACCTATTTACCTTCCCACGAAGTGTACAAGGGTTACTTTTTCTTCATCTCCTCACCAACACTTATTATTTTCTGTTTTTTTGATGATAGCCATTTTAACGTGTGTGAGGTAATACCTCCTCGTGGTTTTAATTTGCATTTCTCTGATGGTTCGTGAGATAGAGCACCTTTCATTTACCTGTTCACCGTCTGTACGTTCTTTGGAAAAACCACCTACTCAGATCCTCCGAATCCACTTTAAATTTTTTGCCATAAAGACTACTGTATTTAATGGTACCAATGCATTCTATTTTTTATTTTTTCAATTATAGCAGATATTCAATATTATTTTATATTAGTTTCAGGTGTACATCTTAGTGGTTAGACAATTATATAATTTATGAAGTGATCCCCCTGATAATTCTAGTACCTACCTGGCACCATGGTTATATGGGCTAGTTATTACCATAGTTAATGGTAATATGGATGTTTTAACAATATTAATTCTTTTAATCCTTGAGTATGACTATCTTTCCCTATATTTGTGTCATCAATTTTTTCCCACCAACATCTTATAGGTCTTTTACCTCCTTGGTTAAATTTAGTCCTAGGGATTTTATTTGGTTTGACACGATTATAAATGGGATTGTTTTCTTCATCTCTTTGTGCCATCGTTACTCATTATATTTTGTGTGATCCTCAGCAAACTTATGCATACATTTATAATACAAATTTCCTCATCTTTCAGATGTCATCATAGTACTACCTCACATTGCTGTTGTGAGGATTCATTATGGATGTAAGTACATCCACCTGTTTCTGTGCCTGATACTTTGTAGGCATGGAGAACAGACCACCACATCTCATGGATGCACATAGTCAGGTCCCCGGAATGTTGGCATTACTTGCATGTGGGACATGACTTTCATGAAAGAAGAGCCTATTATCTCTGTGCTGCCTTCCAGGGGAGTGGGAATAAAACATTTCCACAAAGTAGTGGCCCTATGTGGAAAGCCCTGTGTGCAAAGTAGTGGGTGTGTTTTACCAGCAATGATACAGCTAGCAAAATAAATCCCAATTCACAGTTGAGTGGGGTTGTCCCACATCAAGTAGTCTTTCATTTTTCTCTCTATTAATTTCCATGACAGAAGGAGGGACAGTGTCTTATTTCTTTCAATTGCCATTGTATTCCTATATACTAGTACAGTTCTTGGAACATAGAAGATACTCAGTCAATAAATATTTGTCAAATTAATGAATGGCTTGGAGACTTCCTTAGGAGCAAGACCATGTCATCCGGTTCACATGGATAGAGAAGGGAAACCTTTCTATTTTGACATTTCCCCCATCAGTTGAAAACTCAGGGTTCCAGTTGGTGGTGGTGTAAGGGGATGATGAAGTGGGGTACTGGGGCGCCTTTTCTCAATTCATTTCCAGAGAGGAGCCACCTCGCACTAGTGGCATCTAAGGGTACAAAAAGTTGTATAGGGACCTCCTCACACTGGACATGACTGCAAGGGCTCCTCACAAACCATGGGTCCCCAGCAGAGCACCACTGGCTTCATGTCATCACATGACTTGTGTCGATTCTGTCTCATGGGAGTAGCTTTAGGATTGCACTCCCAAAGAGGGTTGCACGAGCTATTCCTCAAAGACACAAGTGTTTTCTATTTTCAAATAGGTAAGTAAGCATTTTACGTGTTTCTAAGCAGTTACTGCAAAAGGATAGATAGAAAGCTTTAGCTCAGCCACTTGAAAGCCATCTGGGTTTCAAAGAGCCTTTTAAAAAATGTCATGTCCCTGGAAATTGATGGGAAAACCATTGTGAGCTTTTATTTGCTGGACATGTGCAGCCAAGTGGAACAGACAGTGCCTTTCTTTGTAGTAATTTTCCACTTATTGTATTCCAAATTGCAGAGGTTAGAGTGGAACAAGACATTCAAGAGACACAATCCATTATCAGTCTCCTAAAAAGAGGGAGAAAGTAACTCATTTTATCAAGGGTTCATAATGCCAGGTATTTTACATGTAACTTGAGTCAGCTGACTCTTCTAGCTCATTTAAGATCTAGATAGGACTGATCCAAAACCCTGTTCCAAGAACTATGGGAAATCCAAACACCTGCTCCAAACTTATGCAAATTTCCTGGAGGCTTACGTTTTTATGGTCTGCTCTGGTTGCAAGCTCATTTTTCTGCTAAAAAAATTGAGTGTTTGGGTCATCTTGTTTCCTGTTAGGCACCGTAGCAACCTAGACGTGGCACAATGTCCCACAGTCTCTTCCTTACCCTCCAGGTGCAGAGGGCTTTTCTGTGTGGGCAGAAGACTCTACTTAGGGTTTAGGAATGAGCAAAGAGTTATAGCTCATCAGTGGGGGCCTCCTCAAACTTACTATTAGATTTTCCTATTTTTATCTCTCTTTTGGTCACCATTATGAGGTTGGTGGCTAAGCCAGATCACCCTACACTTAGCCTTTTGTCAGCTCACAGATTCTTCTCTCCAGGTATGACTTCTTTGATTTAAATGGTTTTAAATATATCATTCTCGCGCATTGAATTACACATGCTAACACATTTAACACATGACAGTTGCATGAAGTATATACTGCTCTTTTCGTCTTAGAGAAGGTATGTTGGAGTTCAGAGGGTAATTTAACTAAGGTCATAGGGCTTGTTGTTGAGAAACTGGTTCAGTCTGAGGTTTATCTACCTCCAAGGTCCATGCTCTTTCTGTCTTTCTTTTTATTTTTATAAGTGTGACTGCTTTTGAAAGCAGCCATAAGAAACCCCAGAATCTACCTTATTTTATCATAAGGAACCTCTATCTTTGAAGTCACTGCTTAAGCAACACTTACACCTTCGTCGGTTTGCTCATCTGTTTGTGCACTCATCCTGTACCCTGAGTGCCTCCCACAAACTTTGTGCTGGATGCTAGATGCCCCGAAGGATCCAGAAACTGGACTGAAAGAAGGACTCATGGTGGGAGAAGATAATGTTCAGAAGAGTTGGCTTCTTTTGATTAGTTAAAGATGGACTCATGCAGCCCCCTGCCTCTTCACTAACTAAACATAATCAGACCGGGACAGATGGGAGGGGGTCTCGGTTCTTTAAGATTTTTAATCATGTGTTATTGGAAGAGGGTACAATGGGCCAGTGAAGGGAGTAACTCAAGGTACAATATAGAAGCTCTGACTGGAGCTGGGCCCAACTTCTTGGGTCATCCTAAGAAAGAGGGCCCTTCCTTTCATCCCTAGTCCCATCCCTATCTCACGGTGAAGCATGACTCTACCTCTACCCACCAGGCATTGCCTGCAGGATTTCCTGAGTACAGGGATGTTCCATGTGCCAGCCCACAAGCCACACTACACAGTAAAAGCTGGACAAACTCTTGGGTTCCTGTGCCTTGGAGGACTTCAGAAAGTTGAAAGTAGATCCTCTAAATAACTATAGGAGTAGGGAAGAGGAAAACCTACAAGAAGTGAGTTTAGCCTGAGAAGAAAGATGGCCTGTGCGTAGTGATATAAGTACTGGACTTGGGTCCTTTCTTCATCTTTTTCTTCAAGATCTTGGGCATGTCACTTTGTGTCTCTTAGCCTCAGTTTTATTCGCAAAACAAAATTCTTTTGAACTCTTCCAGACCTGACATTATCTAATTTTTCACAAGTTTTAGAGACAAGGATCCTTGCCCACTATTGACAGGGAAGACTCGGTGTTCTGTTATACAGATATATTTATTTTGCTTCCTGGCTGGTTCTTAGTTCTGCCCCTTTTTCTTGCCACTGCTGGGGTGGATTGCTATCTCTATTCTGGAAGCACCTTCCACCTACTCCCCCTCTGGTTCTCCCCTCTGTGTCCTCTGAGTGACAAATGGCGGAGAAACAGGCCCATGGGAATCAAAGCTGCCAGTGGTTGAAGGAGCCTCTGCTCAAATCACTGCAAAGTTCTTCAACCACGTGCCTGTGGAAGTATTGATTCTGATTTTATTTTCTCCTTTTGGCTAGGAATCTGAATTGAACTGTGGGTAGCCACGATTACCACGGGCTCACCCCTATTAAGCCCCAGACACACTCCCCTGAATTTTCTGCTCAATCAATACCACCTAGTTTCAATGAGAAGAGAAAGGTTACAAATTTTATATAGAAAGGTGGGTATTGAAAAATTCCTCTGGTCGGCTCCAGGTCAGCATCCAATTCACAGCACTTTGTGAGAGTAATTCTTCCAGGGAGAGATTTTTCAGCCTGCAAAAGTGACTTTCATGGGATGGGGGGCCATCTGGGAAGTCAGCATGACATCTCTTCGTTGTGTAAAAAAGCTGATGAGGGGTGGGAAGAGGCAGCCAGACCTGCCTGTGTCCAGCTGGGTTTGGAGGGAGGAAGAGGCTGGTGATGGTGTGGAAGCTCAGGTGGGGACTGGCAGGTGCCTGGAGGGAGTCTGCGCTCTGTTGCCTCTCTGTTCTCTAACTGCCAGCAGGGAACAGCCTTTGTGAAGTCCCCCCTAGCTAATGGTCAAACGAAGTCTATTTCACTCAACTCACCCAATAAAACTGAGTATCCATTCTAAGCCAGGTGAGGGGTGCCCAGTGGTGATCCATCTATGTTGGGGAGCTTAATTCCTGAAACAACCCTGTGCCTTAGGTTTGTTCATTTTGAGCTTGGATAGCTCTCTTGTTGCAAAGCTTGTAAGAAGTTTGCTTGTGGAGTAAGATGTGTTAGTCTGGGTCCTTCAAGAAGCAGACACCAAGATGAGTTAGGCATGCAAGAGGTGCATGGGGAGGGGGGATGCTGATGAGGGAAAATGGGAAGGGAGCCAGAGAAGACTGGAAGAGCCATCAGACCGGGGTGCAGTTCTGACCCCGATGAGGGAGAGAGGGAAGGAAGCAAGGGAGGAAGAAAGAAAGGAAGGAGGGAAGCGAGGGAGGAAGGAAGGGAAGTGGGAAGAAGACTGCCGGATAGTTCTAAAAACACTTCAGCCAGGCTGAGGGGAATCTTGAGTCAAGGGTGCCCTGAGAGGAGTCCCGCACAGTCCAGGACCAGGCGTGTCACACTCAGTCATTGGCTAGGAGCAGCCTATGGCACACGCCACTGTGCGTGAAAGTGGTGACGGATTTCAGAGTGCAGCATCAGGGCTGCCGGCCCATCACACTCCCAGGAGTAGGCAGGTCTGAGAGGCACTGCCGCGGTTCAAATCCCCATTCTGCCGCTGACAATCTGGTGACTACACGCAAGTCAAGTAATTGCTCTGAACCTCACCTTTCCTCATCTCTAAAGTAAGATAATTCACATTTCACGGGATTATAGAGAGAAATAAATGATATGATGCATATAAAAAGCACTTTGCACAGAGCTTGGCATATAGTGAGCTCTAGATAAATGTTAACAGTTATTAAGTTTTATTATGTCAATGGTTTAAGCTTTTTTTTTTAAAAAATAAAACATTCCTTGAGACCTAAATACACAAGACAGATGGAGCATTCTAGTTGAAGGGGGGCGGTGAGAGCTCTGAGTGCTGGTCCTCCCCACCATCTCCACTCTAGCCCTTGGAACGTTCCTGAGGGACCCTACGGTTGGAGGAACAATAGGTTGAATCATGTCACACACATGCTGGGTTTGTGTTTGAATTTTTATATTAACAATTTAAAAATATGAAAAATCAATATACAATAAGATTGACCTTTTGAGGGCATACACTTCCACCATTTTTAATGCATGTATAGATTTGTGTAACCATGACTACGAAGGAAATACAGACCACTATCCTCAGTTGCCTCTTTATCATCACCCCTCCCCCACTGCTAACTACTGGCTACCACCGTTCTGTTCATCATCACCACTGTTTCATCTTTCTGAGAGGGTCAAATGGCACCACATAACGTTCAGTCTTTTGGGACTGGCTTCTTTTTTTTCAGCACAGTGCTTTTGAGATTCATCCAAGTTGCTATATATCAATCGTTCATTCCTTTTATTGTGGCGTGATACTCCAACACGTGGGTATAGCATGGTTCGTTTCTCCATCCTCCTGTTAGAGAAAATTTGGGTTGTTTCCAGTTTACAACAATTCCTGGCACATAGGTGGGAGTGATCAATAAATGTCAGCTGCCATTTGGGGGCTAAAAATGGGGGCCTGCATTTCTGTGCACTCTAAGGGATTCCTATGTCTTCTTTTAAAATAAACCCTACACTTAGTTTTTTTCTTGTTTTACTACAGTTGTTTTCCTGTTTATAAGTCACTGAATGCAATGAGTCAGAATTAATTTCCTTTGGGTTCGAGTGGCTAACTGGGGAGGCCGCCACTTGGTAACATCTTCTCTTTCCCCATTTCTCTCTCTCTAAGCGTCTCTCCCCAAGGTCAGGCCCCGCCCCCACCCAAGTCATAAGCCGTGGCTTCAGGATAAATTGTATTATTGATTGGAGCTAAACGCACACCGAGGACTGTAGCTTGTAGCACTTAGTGTCTCTCCCAGATGCTTCTACTTTATAGTCTTAAGTCACTCGTCAACAGTGTGCCCTTTTATCTGTCCCCGCTGACACTCTTCAAGCATTTTAGTGACTCTGACCTCATTCTTTATTTAGCAATTTCATCACTTCAGTCCCATGCTGTTAAAAATTCATCTTCACTAATATCAACATCATTAGGGTTGGTCTGAGTAATGAAGACACAAACGCTATTTAAAACAGCAACTGCAAAGTGGAGCGGGTTCAACCAAAGGCCTTCCTTCCTGCTGGAGCCCCGAGGGTTGGCTATTCAAAGTGAGTCTGGAGCAGAGTTAGTTGTTAGGAGCTGGAGAATGCTGCAAGGCTCTGCTTAATAGAGTGCAAGGAATGTGGAGTTTCCGGTGGCAATCCGAGATGGTGAGGGACAGGGGGAGGAAAGGAAGGCCAAGCAGCAAAGAGGAACCTATGACATGTGCTAGGCTCAGAAGCATATAAGAAGTGACTAGTGACAAATCCCCAGGAATGGAATTTCACTCCTTGTCTTGCTTGCTCTGTGATACTCTAATTCTCAATATATAACCTTGATATGAGGTCTTGGGAAATTTATCTTTAGTGTCATGGTAATTTTTGCAAAGGCATTTTTTGATGGTTTGTGGAACAAGTGAGATTACAAGTGAAAAGACATTGAAAATATAACTGTGTGCATAATGTCGTATTTTGAGGTGATGCACCTCAGGAAACTACAATGCCACAGCAGCGTTTCTTCAAAAATATTTTTCAGAAAGAGGGTTTCCTACTAAAGAAGAGTTCTAATGCCAACATATATGGCTTCTTTTTTTTTTTTTTGGAGAAGGAGATATCTTCTCCAATTTTTGCTCATTGTATTTTAAAATATATATTAATATTTAAACCATATACCCGTGCACCTTTTGCATCACTCCCCCTTTATTTTCTGTAGGACTTTGGTTTCTTTTAACCAAGGGTTTGTTGATGGAATGAATGAATAAATGTCTGGCCTTTATTCAGATCTGCTTGATTTTCCATAGTAACAAATTATCACTCATGTCATACAAATCTTGCATATTTGCTGCATTCCTAGGCATACTGTAGTTTGTGGTTAGTATAATAAATGAATGCCTCCCTGTTATTTCACTACATTTTCAATTGGTTACTATTGGTATCATTGATGTGCAAATACAGGTAAATGGGCACAAGGCAGGCCTCCGCGGTGCCACTTTGAGCAGAACACCAGGTTGATATTCAAAAATTATTGAAAAACAATTAAAATCTTCCCTGCATCTCACAGAATTGTGCAAGGGGAGCATTATATGGCACAGCACACCGCAGAACATGCCAAGTTCCTCTTTATCTATCTTAGCCATCATGCCAGATCTGCTTATCTCACCCCATTCTCTTCTTCCAGATCTATTCTTGGGTAGCTCCCAGCTCTTCTAATGTCACCCAACTCTCCATTATTCTGATCAGCGCCATCCAGCTGAGAGCCTTGGTTGCTTGAGTGACAAAGAATCTTGTATTAGTTATCTATTGCTGAGTGACAAATTAGCCCAAATATAGCATCTTAAGACATGGATTGTCTCACAGTTTCTGTGGGTCAGGAATGCGAGCAGCTTAACTGGGTGGTTCTGGTCCAGGCACTCTCCTGCGGCTGCAGTCTAGTTGTTGACTGGGGCTGCGGTAATCTCACGATTCAGCTGGGGGAGGAGTGGCTGCCAGGCTCTGTCCGTGGCTGCTGGCAGGTCTTAGTTGCTTGTTACGTGGGCATCTCCATACGCTGTCAGAGTGTGTGTGTGTGTGTGTGTGTGTGTGAGAGAGAGAGAGAGAGAGAGACAGAGAGAGAGAGAGAGAGAGGAGAAGAGAAGAGAGGAGAGATGACCTAACTCAGAAAACAAGAAGAGTATAATTAAACCTCACCTTTTAAGGGAAGAAATATCTAAGAATTGTGAACATATCTTTAATACCATCATGAATGATTTTTTATAGTGGGTTGGAAAAGAATGCAAATCATTATAGGCTATTTTTCCATACTTATTATGCATAAGAAAGCTATTGATTTCTGCGTTTGCATTTTGCAATAGGCCAGCTCACTAAACTCTTTTAGGTCAAAAAGTTTTCAGTTGATTCTTTTCTTTTGGGTGTTTGAAGTAGAGAGTCATGTTTCTCCTTTCCTTGACTATTAATATATTCCCTATCTCTGGCTAGAACTACCTGAATAATAACCATAAACAATAAAGATAAATAATGGTGGTAATAGTGGACACGCTTGTTTCATTCCTTACTTTTATGGGAGAATGTCTTTAATGTTTCACCAGTAAGAATGATGTTGGCTGCTCTTGGTTTATTACGTTAAGGAAGCACCTTTCTTGTGCTTGTTCACTAAGAATTTTGAACTCTTCCTGGGTTTTGGAGGTTGGCCTGATTGCAAGGTTTTAGGCCTTGCACACTCTGAGATTTCCTGAAACTTACAGGGAAGAATTCCAGGCTTGCAGAATCCTAGCACCTGGCTCGACCAGAACCCAAATCCACACAGTGCGGTGGGGAGAGTCAGACATCTTGCTTTGAACTTACTGCTCTCAGCTTCCTTTCTGCCCGTTCTCTGCCACTCTGTCGCAAAGAACTCTTGATCTCATTTATCCGTTGTGCCCGGAAAGCTTGGTGTTGAGAAAGAAAAATAAAGATGTATATGGATAGACAACTGCTCTAAACCCATTTGACACGGGTAACACTAGAGTCCCCTATAGCTGTGCTCCTTTCACCTCTTCTGCCCCCTTGTGACAACAGAGGTCACTGTCCATGCTAGGGTCCTGACACCTTGATGGTGCCATTCTGGGCAGTTCTCGTTCCGATTCCCTGGTGTTCAGGTTGAAGTGGAGCTGTTAGGGCTTCTACATCTTAATCTGGTTTGGGGAGGGAGATTAGTGAAAGACAGCCTTGAAGATGATTTGACCTTCTATAATACTCAGTAATGCCATTTGGAACTTGTCCTTGGCCTTTCAGTAGCTGAGGAACAGGGTGCAGCATGACCTTTGGGCACTGGGACCCCACTGAGGACAGTCTCAAACATGTTTTGGACCTGGTCTTAACTGAACCACTGGCCAGGGAAATCATGAACTGAAATAACAGATGGAATCCTGACACATCTTTATTTGGGATTTTCTGAGGCACAGATGGTAAGTTTCTGACCAGATCTGTGTAGGTAAGACATCTATTCAGTACTGCTCGTGGAGTCAGCTTTCTCAAACCGGATGTCCCCAATCCCTCCTCCTGCTCACCTACACTCCCTGGAGTTCATCTCCTAATTTTCCGTATCTCTGACCCTATAATGGACCTCTACAGAAGGCAGGGATGTTGCAGGAGTTATTCACTCCCCTTTGACCCTGGACCATACCAGACCCAACCCACTGACTGTTAAAGCAGGTGCCTGTAATTCCACTGTGTGGTAAACTCAGAGGGGCACCAACCACCCAGACGCTCCTTTCAGGAAGGACTTGCCTCTGGCTCGCAGCTTCTTCAATATCTGCCTCCGCAGAAAAGCCACCTCACCCGAGGCAGTCTGTAGCTGGTGACAGAGGGAGGTGGGAATATAAAGGGATGTGAAGGCCTGGACATTTTAGCCTGACAGGGACGGTCCCACAGGAAATACTAGATGCCCACCTGCTTTGCAGTTTGATTTCTTCCTCTGCCCCATCCTGCTTCCTTCCCCTTCCCTTTGCAGCTGTTGCCCCTAATAAATGACTTTCACCCCAAACTGCTTCTCAGCACTGCTTCTGGAGAACTCAGTCTGGGACACAGTGTGTGAGACCATGTTGCTACAGGAGGATGGAGGCCCCTGAGCTCACTTTTTGAGAGAACTGATCCTGGTGGGTGCCCACTTCCTGGCACGGTGGTGGTAGCACATAGTGATCCAGGCAATTTTGTAAGGAAAGGTATTTTTTAAATTTATTTCATCTAGTTTTATTAAGATATAATCTACATAGTACTGTATATAAGTTTAAGGTGTACAGTATAATGATTTGACTTAGATATATTGTGAAATTATTACCACAATAAGTTTAGTTAATATTGATCAACTTATATCGATATAGAAAAAGGATATTTCTTACTTATGGTGGTAACTCTTAGGACTGACTCTCTCAAGAACTTTCATATTATCATACAGCAGTGTTGACTATACTCATCCTGATGTACATTCTATCCCTAGTACTTACTTAGCTTTTATCTGGAAGTGTGCAACTTTTGACCATCTTTCTCCAATTTCCCCTCCCCCACCCACGAGGGAGGGTATTTTCTTATCATGACAGCATTCAATGGGAGTGTCATCTGGTTATTGTACCTGTGCAAGCCAAGGCACACCCAGAGGCTCCCTTGGTCATTAAGAGGTGAGGTGGGCTTTCTGACATGTTTTCCTAGTGCAAGGATTGTCCAGAATTGAGCAGGCGGTCATCTGTGACCCTCTTTCTTCTTCTTCTCCCATTTCTGCCCTTTGTCGTTTTCCTGGCTGATGTCCTGGTTCCTCTTCCTTCTCTTTGGTGCGTGTCATTTCAGTTTGCAATTTCACCACGAGATAAGGAATTTTCGAGTAAATCTGGCTTTAGTGAGACAAATTAAAATCCAATTAAAGAAGTAAAATAGTGAACAGTGAAGTGCTCATGAGAGGTTGTTGGGGGTTGGCGCGGGGATTGGTTTGAGCTCACAGAATAGCTGAAGGTTACCCTTGGGGGAGGAACTCCATCACGAAGGCTTGCAAAGCTGAGAATAAGGGGTAATTACAGGTGGGAGCCTGTGACCTGCTGGATAGAGAGGATGTGAGAAGCTCATTGCAAAGGAAATACATTTGATTAAAAAGCAGCTTAACCTCTCTACGAAGCCTGAATTGAAAAAAAAAAAAAAGAGGAAAGATAACTAAGCTTCTGGTAAAACCACGAGGCAAATGAGAGAGAACATGCAAGTGGATGTACTTGTTTGTGTATTCTCCCGGGAGCTCTTAGAGGAACTAAATTGAGTTTAACAACACTGCGTGAGACCCTGCCCTGTTCTAGGTACGTTGAAATTAAATTTAAAGGGGTGCCCCAAATCTCAGTAGTCAAGATAAATAACACTGTAATGCAATATTTAAAAACATAAAAAAAATCAATGTAAAAAATCATGGCAGAGAAAATATCAAAATTAATAAACCCAGACAGGATCAGTATTCTTGCTTTGTCCTTTTGCCTCAGGCTTTAAGGTGGCTTGGTGTGGCACTGTTACTGACCTTGTCATTGTTTAAAATGTTGGCATTTTGTTCTTTTTTGCATTAATTTTGATTTTTTAAAAGCACTGGATTAAAACATTGTTTAACTCAATTACTGAGCTTTTTGGTGTCCCCTTAAAGTTTGTGCCCGAGACCAGTCCCACCCCCTTGGGAGAGACAGATGGTGTTTGTTCTCAAGGTGGCCCCATGGATCCATTGTGAGCCTTCTGGAGTGAGAAGAGTTGTCAGTTCCAGGTGAAGGGACTTTTTTTTTTTTTTAACCAGGATCTCGTGGGATTTGAGAAGCAGAGCAGCTTCAGACCCAGTGACAAAATGTGACAGAGCTTTGGCCGAGGGACATGTGTCCCCACCCCAGATGGACCCTGGGTGACTCCATGGGGTCAGACGTGGAGGGAACACAACATGTGGGCCCCTCTCCATGGAGAGGTTGGCCGCTTCGGGAACACAGCCTCCCTGCAGCATTCCCCTTGCAACATGTGCGGTTTGTCTTTGTAGTTGTAGTTCTTGTACATTTTCGAAAAGATTTTATTTATTTACTTTTAGGGAATGGAGAAGGGAGGGAGAAAGAGAGGGAAAAATACATTGATTGGTAGCCTTTTTTACTCCCCCAACCGGGGACCTGGCCTGGATTCCAGGCCTGCACCCTGACTGGGAATCGAACTGGTGACCTTTCCCTTCGCAGGTGTGGTTCCTAACAAAGAGGAGGCACTCAGTGTCCACTGAATGCAAGGAAGGGTGCAGTTTGTGACACGTCCTGTGGTTGGTTTGACTTCCTGGTTCCCCAGGAGGAGATTCTGAAAAGATCTGGCTAACTGGAAAAACATTCTACCTTCTGGTCCCTGAAGTACAAAAATACTCTCACACCCTTTTGGTTTGTTCTGGTAAAATATACATAACACAAAACTCACCGTTTTAACCATTCTTACGTGTGCAGTTCCTGTGGCGTTAAGTACATTCACGTTACTACACAACCATCGCCCCTCTCCATCTCCAGAATTGTTTCGTCTCCTGTACTCACTTCTGTACTCATCGCCTAATGAAACTCTGTGCTCGCCGGGCAACACTCTCCATTCTCCTCTCCCCAGCCCCTGGCCACCGCGGTTCTACTTCCTGCCTCTGTGCACGGGACTGCTCCAGGGGCCTCAAATACGTGGGCGCATGCAGTATTTGTCCTTTTGTGACTGGCTGACGTTACTTGGCCTGAAGTTCATCCGTGTTGTAGTGCGTGTCAGGATTTCCTTTGTTTTTAAAGCTGAGCAGCATCCACTGTATGTATCTATCACATTCTGCTTATCCATTCATCCCCCAGTGGACCTTTGAGTTCCTTCGTCCTTTTGAAGATGGTGAGTAATGTGCTGGGAACCAACTCCCACTTACTTTGGGGGAAATAAGAAGCAACATGGGCCCTGCGAGGCTGTACCTGTATGGATGTGATTTGACTCCTCATTGCAGGCCTGGCCTCCAGAAAGGAGTCAGCAACCTCTCCTGAGGCCCTTTGAAGACCCACTGTGTTCTAGGCATTCGGTGTGGTGGGTTTTGTGTCTCAGATACAAAACGTGCCCTGCCCCTCAGAGAACTCAGTTTGGTGCGGGGTGGGTGCAGAGGCAGATTTAAAGCAAGTGATGCCACTTGGATTTGGCTCAGTCAGAGAAGGGGTTGCTTCTCTTTAGGCTTTTGGTCCTTGAATGAGTGGGTGACTCCTATATGGGGAGAGGGCTTAGCTAAAGTGGGTATTATAAGAAATGTGGACTAACAGGAAATTTTGGAGTCTCAGTCAGTACTCCCTCTTGGCTTTACAGACCATTCAAGTTAGGTAGATCCCTCCAGAACAGTGAATAGATAGTTCTGATGCTGAGACCATCGAGTTTTGCGCTTCCTGCTGGAGAGTTCCTGCATCAGAAAGACAAGGGGGGGACCCTGCCCATGCACCATGCCCCCATTCTCAATCATAATCAGACACATGTGTGTATCCTGAAGGGACGCGTGCTTCAGAAAGTCTTTGAAACCAGGATTCTGTTGGCTGATTTCATGGGAATGCGTTAAGGCTGAAGGAAAACCCTCCAGGCTATTTAAAGTCACACATGCTCACGCGCTCTTTAATGTGGTTGATAAAACCTTAATTAAAGCAGTGATTAGAAACAAAGTAATAATGACCACTAATAAAGTAGTTTATAGGGATCGATAGCTTTACAAAGAGCAGCCCATCCAGTTGCGGCCGAGCGCTGCAGACAGCCCCGGAGCGTGGGCTCTGGCTGGGTAAAGGGATTACAGGCAGGGCTTCCTGGAACAGAGAGATAACATAAAAGGCAATTTATAATGTGCGGCTGCGAGCAATGAGCTAGGGAAAATGGAAAGCTGTGATGTGGATGGCCTGCGTTGTACCTTTGCATTATGAATGAGCTTTACAAGATTGCAGGTTACGGCGAGGATTTGGTTCCTTGTGTACAAACGAGTGTTACCGGCATTGTTTCTCTTTTTTTGTTGCGGTCCATGTGTCTTAGGGAGTAGGGCAAATAAAACCACGCCTGAGAAAGCCGTTAGCGACTGATGTTGTGCTAATAACTGTGATAGTAGTAAAGGCCAGAGTCATGATAATAACGATGACAACAATAATAATAAAGTAATAATGAGCACCTAAGTGCCAGCCTCCTTTGTATTTCATCTTCAAACCCAGCGACTCTCCTGTCAGTAAATGGTATCACCTTACCTCTGCCAGGTGATGTAGAGGGTGTTTACCGAGAAACTGGGCTGGGAAGGGAATGCGGCGACGGTGTTCTGGAGCGTGAAGTTTTAGTTTAGGGTCTGAAAGGCAGTGGGAGACTTGGTCCAAGTGTGCACACACAGACACACACGCAGGCGCACATACACACAGTTGCACGCGCACACACATTCTGTTCCATGACCCATATAGCCCTATACACAGGGGTGTCAAAGTCATTGTCACAGGGGGCCACATCAGCCTCGAGGTTGCCTTCGAAGGGCCGAATGTAATTTTAGGACTGCATAAATGTAACTACTCCTTAACTAGGGGCAAGGAGCGCTGCATTATGCCTTTGAAGGCAAACCACGAGGCTGATGTGGCCCCCGGTGAAAGAGTTTGACAATAGGATAGGGCTCCTGCTGACCTCTCCAGTCTTACCTGTCCCTCTTTTGTCCTTATTCATCCACAGTGACTTCCTTTCTGACCCTCAGACGTGCCGAGCTCTTTCTTGTTTCTATTTGCCACGCCTCCTCTAGAATAACCCTCCCTCAGATCTTCTCTCAAATCCCTTCCCATCCTTTGGCTCTTCACCCAAATGTTACCTCCTTAGAGAGGCCTTTCCCCGACCCCCCGCCCCACCCAGCCTCATCCCCTCTTTTACCTGTTTACCTTATTGCCTTACTTTGCTTTCTTCATTGCACTGAACATCTAAGGGTATTTTATTTACTCATTTTCACTTGTTTGGTATTTTCCTCCCTTCACTAACATATGTACTTTTGTGAGGCTATAGCCCCAGGTTCTGGAATAATTAGTTAGTGGCTTTCACATAGTAGGGGCTCAGTAAATGTTTGTGGAATGAATGAACAAAGGCTACTTGAGGAGCCTGTTTACACTATGACGCAATGTAGGGTTCCTATTCACCTCAAACTTACTCCCTCGACCCTCTGTGCTTTTCCTGCCCCTCTTTATTCACTGAATACAAATTTCATAAGGATTTGGACCACAGCTGAGAACACACTTGAGACGAAACACTGCATAATCCAGTGATTTTAAGATTCCCCAAGTCCTAATTAGCATGGTGCATGGCAATGACGCTAAGTGAACCGTAGTAGTATTACCAGGTCAAAACCCAGCTTCGTAGGGCAGCCCAGAATAGAGGCTGCACTCTTTTTGTCTTTAGTGGGCAGTCCACGGGGTCTCTAAAGGTGTATCAAGATTTAATAGACAAGTAATGTACTTGGTACATTGTGCAATGAGAGAGATGCTTGCAGACTCTCTGAGGTGTGGCTTCTGGATATTGAAGTTTCCATCAGGTGCACTTGGGGCCTGGATGGATGGTTTCAATTAGAATTCAATTAGCATCAATCAAGGCAAACTCCAGGGGCTGCCTCTTCACATGTGTAGTGCCCCTGCCCCAACTCTCTCCCAACCCTTCTCTCTCTCAGGGCAGCTTGAAACAAAGCTCTGTGTAAGCACAGGCATGAAGGGACTACGCCTTCAGTGTGATGTGGAGCTAGAAAATCTTCCCCATCGCACCCACGGCCACTGGGGGGCCAGCTGGCCTGCCTCTCCCTGGGCACCCCATCTGACTTCATTCTGATCCTTTAGGGGGCTGGGCCTGCCCCAGGTCACACAGTCAGCTGCACGTGACTGTGTACTTCTCGCACCTTCTCACCACGCACAGCCCTGCCCCTGAACCACCGCGACAACACGTCTCGTAACAGCTCCGACCTGGCTGTTGCCTCATTCTTCGGTTTAACTCAGAAATTACCTCTCGCTGCTTCTGAGACCTAATGCTTTAGGTTTTTTTTACTTAATCCTTAATAAAGAACTATAAATTATAAAATTTTCTTTTAGGTGTATAACTCTATCAGTGCAGTGTGGTTTTGAGGGAGAAACCTAATTCTTTGCTCAAGTGGAAATTTTGGCTCCAGAAGAACATGCTGCCAGGAGTTCTGTTTACCTGGGGATTCCATAGGCCTCTGGGGTGTTTGAGAGGCGTACTTTGAAAAAGATGGTTGAATCTTGGGAAACCAAAATCAAGTGCCTCCAGCAAAGAGAGAGACAAACTATATTACCCACCGCTGGGGGAAGTTCTTGAAATCGGTTAGCATTTCTCCTTGAAGGCACGTCTCCTCCTGTATTGAGTTGAAATTAATTATTAGCAAGGAGAGAGACTTTAGGTGACATTGATGGTGACACTCAAATGTCCTCTAACCCAGATTACTGGGAAAACTTGTCTTGGGTTCTTTAGTGAAGGACAGACACAATGAGATTCCCTTCTTGGGAATAAAGTTGTCTTAATTCTAATGGAGAGAAGTCTCTCCCTCCCCCATTTCTGTGCAAATGTAGAAATGTTGTATCAACAATCTGGGCAGCCCAAGGATTTCCCTATGTACGTATCACCTTCAGTAGAACAGGGGAAAAGGCATGGCACAAGGCCAAAGATTTCAGTGGCCAAGAGGGATGCTATCGTCCTAGAACCTGCGACGTGAAAGGCTCTAGCAGGTGAGAACGTAAGGCTCTACTGGAGAGCTCTTTTTTTCCTCTTTTAACCGTGGTGTCTAGAGATTTCTTAAGCATGTTTGGGATCGTAGTTAATTATTAGTCTGGCATCACACATTTCTGTCTACTCTTTGGATGGGGAGCTCTGGGTTCACTGCAATGCCTGCACAGTTGCTTGTGCACAGAAAGAAATAAAAAAATAAATACATGTTAAATGCAACTGATTTAGGCCTCAACTTTCCCCAGTTACACACTGTTTGAGAAAACCCTCAGCCTATGCGAGAATCCAGGGAACCCCTAAATGCCAACTGTATGGCTTGAAAAGATGAGTCAGCTCCTGAAAGGGAGGTGGGAAGCACAGTTTGGCTGTTGAAGAGGAAATGTCAAGCCAGGAAGGACAGGCCCAAGGGATCCTGTGTACTTAGCATTGTAAGTGTCCAGATTGGAGCCCTTGGACCAGCCTGGTCTGGCCATCAGATGATGAGGAACAGCACTCTCGACCTTTCAGCTCTGCAACAAAGCTCTTTGCTTGAGGAGCTGGCAAACCTAACCTGCTCTACGAACTGAAGTAGTGGAGGGGGGGAGTCTGCAAGAACTTGAATTTTTCTATCCAGTGTGTGAGTGTAGCTTCCAGGGAATCATATGCCTCCCTGGGGAACATGTGATTTCACTTCTGAAGCCACTCAGATCTCCAGGCCCAGTGCAGAAGAGGACTGACCTGCCAAGTGGGGTCGTTAGTGGACACTAGTAGTTTCACTTATTTTTAATTTATTGGATGGAATCCCAGTGGGTAGTAAAGGCATCAACTCAGGACTCAAAAGGTCTTGGATTTGAATCTGACTCTGCCATGTGATAGTGGGATGACTTGGTTTCCTCACCCGTAAAATGGGGAGAAAAAGTTGACAACACGAAGTTCCTTGGCTGAAATGATCAGGAAGAAAGTAATGTTGTCTCTCTCATCTTACTGGTTTTCTTTATTGTTCCTAGACTTGACTCGACCAAATGGTGAGGACGCCATCTTGGTCGGCTGCTGCCTTCCTGCCAACAGGTGTTCTGTACTGTTGTTGGCTTCTGCCCATCCTGTCTCTGGCTCTTGGCCTATTTTCTGGAGCTTTCCTGCCTACTTCCCCCCTATCAAAGCTGACCCATCATATCTTTCATTCTCTCAGGACCTTGTTCACAATAGGAAATTGTCATTCTATGTCTCTTTGTATTACATGTTCCTCTAGGGGGTGAGGAGTTTAATCTTCAGGCAAACAGATAAGTGACATCCATTTAAGACTCCATTGCCTACTGGGTGGCTCTGAGCCCAGTGATGGTCAGGCAGGATTTGCTGAGAGGCTCAGGCCTATATGGTTTTCAGAGGCATAGCCTCCCCTAGTCTCAGCATCATTGCTCATTCTTCATAGCTGTTCCTGCTTTGATTCCCTGTTCACCTCTGCTGCTACATGCTGGGGCTGGAGTTTGGTTCTGAATTCCAATCCTTAAACAGGGCTCAGAACCCCTTTCAGATCATTCCAACTCTTCCCCGGAAGTCATATTCTCTTCCCAATAATTCCTCCTCATCAGATGGGTTCTGTTGCTACAGGACCCATTGCTGGCCTCTGCATATTGCTGCTGTCTGGTTCCTCCTGCTGCCCCCTGTCCTATACTCTGAGTTGAGGTCCTTTGCATTGGTCCAGCCCAGTTAAGACTGAGACCACTATATCCTGCTAGACTGTGGCTTCGAACTGATGGTTTCCCTTCAGGGGCCAGCTCTAATGCTGAGTCACTTCTTGTAATTGAAAGCCTTTTCACCTGGGCTCCTCCCCTTGCCCACACATCCATGGGGCTAAGGGGCCAGAATGCCTCATGCTCATGCCTCATGATTAACCTCATAAACAAATCTTGCTAAGAGCACTGATGTATGATTTATATCTACTCCCCTTTACAATACTTTCCAAGGTATTTCAGGAAGCTTTCAATGAACAATACCTACTATTGGTCTATACAAGCAAGAACAAAAGACAGAATCACTAAATGAAGGAGAGGGGTTGAAAGGAACAAGGATATTCTTGTTATTTTGTTCTTGCTTGTATAAGTTAAGGATATTCTTCTCCTTGAGCATTAAATTTTCAATTGAGCTTTCTTAGCAGCCAAAGCAAACAACAACAAAAAGAAAACACGATAAGTTGTTGTATGGTTCTCTTTTCTGGTTAATGTGGCACACTAAGATCCTGCTGAATGTGCTTAATTTTATATGTTTAGGTTAATATAGTGTACTGTTTTAGTTAAAATTTCCTGGACATTCCTTTTCTTCTCCTCAAGCCAAGCTGTATTCAGCTTTATTAAAGATACTTTTCATAAACAATCCTAGTATTTCAGGCAGGATATGGGCAGATAATCATTAACAGTATATAAAGCGTCCAAACTCTCTTCTTCAGTGGACTACCAAAATCAGAAAACCACTATAAAACCCAGTGAAGTCTTCATCTGATGCTCTGAACAGGGAAAGTTTAGAGTGAGGGTTGATATTTCACATTAAGCATGTTGCTTAACAACTTTTCACAAGCCAACTCTCACTTTCAGGAAATGAAATGAAAATGGCAGAATTATCAATCTGTAGATCCACAGTCTAAAAAAAGGGACTGCTGCTCTTTTGAGGGATGCCATCTCAATGACACGGCAAAGTCCAGACTGCCCAACATACTGGCAACCAGATTTTTGGGTCAGGTTCCAAAAGGTCTGTGGAATTATGGGAGTCAAGCCTATGCTTCAAGTGGAGTTGGAGAAAAGGATATAAAAACGAATTTAGTTTTTCTATACCATAGTATGTTGTTGCCAAGGTAGCTAATGTGTGTCAATATCAAGATATCCCTCCTCCCAGAAATCAAGAAGTTTTTCAAAACTAGAAAGCAAAGGTATTTTTTCCCCTTGTCAGTTTGGCTTTGGAGACATTCTATTGGTAGCACAGGAGGTCTGTCTGGAAAAAGTCCAGCCATTATTAATACAATGAGAACAGTGTATGTGACATTGATGTAACCTGGCAGCCGAGGAGAGTGGACTGGCATGTGCGTGTGTGAACAATGATGACTTCACTGTACTAGTCAGTGCAGACTAGTCTTGTGCGGAGTTTTTTAGCAAAATAGCAGATCACCCAGTTGACTCAGCCCCCACTACAGCCCAGATTTAGTGCCCTACAACTTCTGGCTTTTCCCAAAACTAAAATGACCTTTGAAAGGGAAGAGATTTCAAACCACTGATGAGATTCAGGAAAATATGACAAGGCAGCTGATGGCCACTGGGAGAACTGTGTGAGGTCCAAGGTGCCTACTTTGAAGGGGACTGAGGCATCATTGTCCTATGTACAAAGTTTCTTATATCTTGTATCTTCTTCAATAAATATCTCTATTTTTCATATTATATAGATGGATATTTGTAGACAGACCTTGTATGTCCTTCCCCACAAAAAGCAAAAATGAAGTTGTCTGTGTGCTAATGACATAGCTTTATTTTTAAAATATATTTTATTGATTATGCTATTACAGTTGTCCCATTTTTTCTCCCCTTTATTCCCCTCTGCCCCGTACCCCTCCCTTGCATCATTCCCCCACCTTAGTTCATGTCCATGGGTCATACATTTAGGATGTAGCAGTGTGTGGGCTTTGGTCAGTCTGGAGGTCATTCCCACCTCTTTTTCTGTACATTCTTAAGGAATAAGTTGAGTGGCAAAAATATTAAGCATCATGATAAGTCAATTCAAAACTAACTCTGATTTGTTCTTTTAGTCAAATGTGCTTATGGATCACCTAATCCGTGAACATGCAACAATTACAGCATGTGCAGCAGGAGGTGGAAACATACAGAATTTCTCCTTAAGTAAGCCTTAAGTGTAGAAGGGGAGATGAGAGACACAGCTGCATGTCTACAAACAAAGTGGAAAGTAATGAGAACTATAAGCGTAGCATGGATATGGTGCTGGCAGAGTCCAGAAGAGGGATCAAGAAATCGCAGTTCATGAAGGGATATAATTGTCTGTGCAAGTAGAGGGGGTAGGAGGGACAAGTAGAAGGAAAGGACATTTGAAGTTGAAGGAACAGTGTGACTCAGGGCACTGCTGTAAAAGTTGTGCTCAGGGGAAAGTGAGTGTCAGGAGTCCATGGCTAGTTGAGCGGCTGCTAGGACATCTGCCTGAAATATAGAAGGGAGTTCGAGACTGAAGGCAGCATGACAGGATACGGAGGGTCTGGAAGGTCATGCTCAGAAGTCAGGAGAGCGGATTAAAATAAGACAGTAGCCTGGAACCCATGTTTCCAGAGTTTGGGTTTTTATTCTATAGCAAGAGGAGCCAATGGAGATTGTTGAGACAGAAATCGATATGTCTAGAACTGGGCTTTAAGCAAATTATTTTGTCAAGTGAATGCTAGGAAAATCAGAGGCAAGGAGACTGGGGGCAGGGAGACCAGACTTGACGTGGCTGCACAAGTTCGGGTAAGAGGTGAAGAGAGAATGAGCTGGAGCTGCGTGGGACAATGAGGATGAGGGGTGTGAATGGTATTAAAAGACATCGTTCTGACTTTTCATGAACCCTCACTGCCTTGGCTACTGTGATGCAGTGTAATGAAGAGGCTGAGTAGGTATGGGAGACAGACAGACATGGGTTCAAATTCCCTCTCTACTACTCACTAGCTATATAATTTTGAGCAAATGGGTTTGTTTTCTTCTGAGTTTCGCTCCTAACATGAGGGTAGGAATACTGTCCTCACAAGTCCAAGTCTGTTGTGAAGATTAAATGACAAAATAAATAAATGTGAAATGCTTTCCGTGGAGCCTGGCCCAGGAGATCCTAAATGAGTGACTATACTGGAGCTTATCTCTGCTGCCCAGGTGTTCTCCCGGATCCTGGGCCAGGGTCTGCTCTGGTACTGGCCCAGGTGCTTGGACCTTCTTCCCTGACCTTGGACTTTATCTTTTCTGTGTGACATATTTTGCCTCTTCCTAGTCTATCTGGATCTGCTTTATTGCCTGACTTTGGCTTTTGATACTTGGATTCATCTTTGCTTTGAATCTGTGCTGTCTTATATGTAACCACTAGACATGTGTGACTACTGAGCACTTGAAATGTAATATCAGAGTAAAATACACAGTGAATTTCAATGGCTTGGTATGAAAAAAAGAATGTAAAATATCCCAATAATTTTCTTATATTGATTGCATGTTGAAATGATAATATTTTGAGTGGATTGGGTTAAAGTCTATTATTTAAATTAACTTTACCTGTTATTTTTGAAACGGTAACAAGAAAACTAAGTTCATTGGGGGCTTATGTGCTAGGCACTGTTCTAGGCACATCACATGGTTTGAGTCACTTAATCTTTATTTTTTAATCCTCACCCAAGGACTTTTTTTTATTGCTTTTGGAGAAAGAAGAAGAGGAGAGAGAGAGACAGAGAGAGACATTGATTTATTGACTGGTTGCCTTCATGTATGCCCCTAGCAGGGGTTTGAATCCACAGCCTTTCAGTCTATGGGATGGTGCTCCAACCGAATGAGCCACACCATCCAGGGCGAGTCTTTTAATCTTGACAACAACCTTGTGAGTTACTATTGTTAACCTTATTGTGATTAAGGAAGCCGAGGCTCAAAAAGTTTATGATAATTACCAAGTCTCCTGTTTCTTTCTACTTTTAAAAATGTGATTACTAGGAAACTTAAAATTACACGTGTGCCTCGTGTTTGTGGCTCACATTTTACTTGTATTGGGTGGTGCTGCTCTGGATGTGAGAGGGGCACACTGCTCAGGATCCAGATCTGGTCCTCTGCCTGACTTTGTATGGTTCATGAGCTAAGAATGGGTTTTATATTTTAACACTGAAAAAAGTCACAAGAAAAATAATATTTTATGAAAAGTATATGAAATTCAAATTTTAGTGTCCCTAAATAAAGCTTAATTGGGACTCAGCCACACTAACTCATTTACATATGCATACGGCTGCTTTCATGTTGCAATGGCAGAGCTGAGTTGTGGCAACAGAAGCCACAGGGCCCACCGAGCCTAAAATATTTACTGTTTGGCCTTTTACAGAAAAAGCTTGCCATCCCTGCTCCAGTTTATTCTCCTGATTTTGAATCCTTCCTCTGTTCTGACTGTTGCCCCCTGGATTCTATCCTGAATTGGTCTTGCATTTCTATACCTTATTCTGGATTCTAGACTTACCCAAGTGCCTATCACTCTGCTTTTTGACTCTGTAACCACGACCTGCTTTCACAGGTAACCCTGGCCTGGACAGGATGCCAGTCTCTCTCCGTCACTTGCAGCTCTCCACCAGGCTCACACTGAGTTGACGTATGTGATTATTAAGTGAGCTACTCTGCTTAGGGCTTGTGTCCTTGCTGTTGCCATCTCGGTGTTTCACTTGATGTGGGTTGTGATTTGCCTTAAAACAAGTGCAAATGCATTGAAAACACCAGTTTCTGAGACTCACAAATTGTTGCAGAAGACTGACAGACGGCAACGCTGCTGTTGTGATGGGGGTGGCCATCTGCTGTCACCCATTTGCAGGATGTCGCTTAGGGAGCACAATGTGGGGAGTTGAATGAAAACATCTGTTCCCAAACTTGAATGTGGCTTCTCCAAAGGGAGCGTAAGACATTGACAGCTGACAAGAGGAGAGGGTCTGCGTCCCAAGAGAATCTTCACAAAGAGTCCCTTTCTCACCTTGTGGCCCACCACCACCATAACCCCTCTTTCTGTACGGAAACCTTATTATTATTATTTTTTACTCTAAAAGAAAAACATAGTTATTGTTAAAAACAGACCAATCAAACAATCAAAAAGGCAAATGATTTATACACGAATTTGGGCAGAGAGGCTGCGGGATTTGCAAACAGATTATGCTGATTCTCAAATTCTCCTTTTCAATAATCTAAGGATCCCTTACTAGTCCTGGCTTTTCTTTCTGGCTCTATTTCCATTAGATGAATTCTTTGTTAGGAATTTTTTTTCCTATCCTAATATAAAAAGCCTTTTGGTGGGTCTTTTCCACCAGTTTGTGTAACTTGCCAGGGCTCATCGGAATCCCAGTGATGGGCACAAATTAGGGTTAAGGTTCCTTTGAGTTCTTTGAGGTCAGAAACTGCTGTTTTCTACTTGGCATGCACAATGCCAGCCCATATAGAAGCACTTGTATATATATGGATTCCTTCCCCGCTAGACCCAACCAATAACCTGAAATTGCCCATATCCAGTTTTGCTGTACCTTCCCCATACTCTTCCTTTTTTTTTCTCCCTTATGCATTCCTTTCCGAACTAACCTGTCCATAGTCTTAAGTGCCCTACTCATTCCTTCAAGCACTCCTCTGGTCCTCAGGACCTGTTGCTTTACTCTTACCTCTCTCATGTCACATTTGTTCGGGGCTGAGGTCTTGGTGAAGGAAATGGAAAAACTACCAGGAACTAAGTTGTTAGTAGCCATGAGATATTAACGTGGCACCACAGAACTTCTGAGTGACAAGAGGCATAGCTGTGGTTTCCATCTCAGCGAAGCCTTTCTAATTTCTAATAGTTGTTTTCACGTTTAGAATAAAGTTCCTCATACTGGGGCATTTGCAATGGGCGTGTTCCTTGGCACTCATTGTTCCTTGAGTGGAGCAACTAGCATTCTTCCAGATTACACGTAATTTCAGAGACCCTCTGTGCTTTAAGGAGGTTTTCCTGGAGCCCATTTTCTTTGGCACTAGGGAGCAGACGGTCTTGTTACTAGTATTATCCAGGTCAAAGAGAAGTCATCTAGTATTTTGGAGGGGTGGGGGTGCATCATCACTACAGATCAAGGCAAGCACAGAAAGCTCCTGTCTTCTTCCTTAAGGAGAATGGATGTCTCAGCATTTTTGTTTGCATGGTTTTCCGACTATCTAAATTATTCATTTATTCAGTCTTTTATTCATTCAAAAGATATCGATTGATATCATCTATCAGTGTAAGGATGTGCTGGGACTGGGAAACCCAATTGAAAGACTGTAGCTCACATGGACATTCTGGTGGGTAATGATATATAATAAACCACAAGAAAAATATCATACAGACAAAAGGCAGTGCAGAGGCTGAAAACAGGGTAATGGCGTCAGTAGGCGGCTGTTTGGAATTGGGTAGCCAGTGAGGGCCACTCTAAGAAGCCAATATCTGAATATCCAGAAGGAGTCAGCCATGAGGAGGTTAGAGGAGTACAAGGGCTCTCAGATGGAATTAAACATGGTATATTCGAGGGTCAGACAGAAGGCCTCTATGATGAGGACAGGAATGTGAGCAGGGCCACATCATGTGGAATTTTGTCAGTCAGGGGAAGAAGATTACTCGAAGGATTATGAATACTCTTGGGTGTCCCTCCTTTTTAAAAATAGCTTTATTAAGGTATAATTTACATGCTATAAAGTTCATTTGTGGTATGAATAATTTGTTTACCATAAAATACATTTCAAGTATACAATTAAGTGATTATTAGTACATTTGCAGTGATATGAAGCTCCTCCACAGTCTTTCCCCATTCCCATCTTCAGCTCTTGGCAACTATTTATCTGTTTCTATAGATTTGCCTTTACTGGATCTTTCATGCAAAGGAATCACATAATATGTACTGTTTCACATTTGGCTTCTTTCATGCATTTTTGAGGTTCACCCATGTTGAAACCTGTATCAGTGCTTCATTCTACATTTCTTTTTAAAAAAATTATTTCTTTTTAAATTGAATATATTGGGGTGACATTGATAAATAGAACTATATAGGTTTCAGGGGTACAATTCCATAATACATCGTCTGTATATTGTATTGTGTGTTCACCACCCCAAGTCAAGTCTTTTTCATATGTTTTCCTTTTCTCCTTTTTTGTGGTATTTATCCACTCACTGGTTGATGGACATTAGGGTTGTTTGTGATGTTTAGTTATTATAAACAACAACAAATAACAAAAACCCTGAAGGTTTTTAGCAGGGAACTGAGTGACATTATCTGATTTCCACGTAGGAAGGTTACTGTGGCTATGTACTGAGAATGGAATGAAGAGAGAGGCAGCAGTGGGAGCAGAAAGACAGTTAGGAAACTACTGCGATTGCCCAGACAGGCATGGCAGATAGTCGTTAGAACAGGGCTACAGTAGCAGAGAGAGAAGTGTATGAGCCTGTGGTATTTCCGGAGGAGAATGAGAAGGACATACTGATGGTCTGGACGTGGTGTGAGTAAAAGCTTGGTGGGTGGGGAACAAGAATTCCGTTTCACTATGCTCTTTTTTTTTTTTTCTACTCATTGTTTCTTAACTCACCAACATTGATAAGGGTGAAATTTTTAACTAGAGATAATGAAGTAAAGTCATTTTTATCCCAATCCTTTCTCCCATATTTTGGAAAACAAACAAAAATTATGAAAATCCATCTTTGATGAAGCAAAGCAATGGCTATAACCCATGCGTGTCTTAAACTGAGTGATCTGGATCAAAATGAGAGGAAACGCTGTGATCTAACACTTCCCTTCAAATCTGAAGTAGGAAACAAATTTCCTTAAAAGTAAGAATTACAGCTTTGAAAGACACTTCTCCACAGTGACACTTAATGCCAGAAGACAGAGGAGAAGATAGAGATCTGAGGGAAGGCATGGGTGGTCCCAGGACTTTATACTCAGCCAAGATTTCTTTAGGGTACAAGGGCCAAAGCCAAGAGTTCATGTACAAACATTTTAGAACCTGCAAGAACTTAGATGATATAGTCTCCATCTATTCCATTTTTAGCTTCATTATTTTAACTAAAAATAGCATGCATAACATAACCTCATTCTTATTACCTATTTATCTATTCTGTTTGTCTGTCTGCCTGTCCATCCATCATTTTACCTATAGATAGACATGTGTGGTCATTATTGGAAATGATAATCACCAAAAAACAATAGTGATTGGATTTGAAGTCATTTTAAAGCTTCCTTTTTTATACTTCTCTGTATTATTTACTTTTTAAAAAGTGACTGAATTGTTTGTTATTTTTTTTAAATTAAAGAAAATATAAAGTGAGTATAGCTAAGTTGTAACCCCAAGAAAGAAAACCACATGTCAAGTGCAGTGGGGCTGGAAGCTAGAAGGAGCCATCCTTGCTGACTATCTTCAGTAGCTGCACCAGCCCTGGACCATCCTCCTCTTGTCTTCTGGTTACATGGAAACAATCAACTCTATTGGGTGAAACCACTAATATCAGGTTTCTCTTAAATTCTGCATGTTAGGCAGCTGCCCAACCCTATAGCCTACCTCCTGCTGCCGACTGATTAGAGTGTACCAGCAGCAACAGGGAGAACATTCTTGGGCAAATATGAGGCCACCTAGATTCTGCTTCCTTAAACCGTATACATAACTCATGCCAGCTCCCAGGTATGGTGAACGTGGGGCATCTCTTTCCCAATGGTGGTACAAATTCTTATTCTTTCTTTCTTTTTTTCAGTTTTTAAATTTTTATTAAATTTATTGGGGTGACATTGGTTAATTATATCATATAGTTTTCAAGTGTACATTTCTCTCTTTTTTATTGATTATGCTATTACAGTTGTCCCATTTCCCCCCTTCACTCCCCTCCACCCACATTCCCCCCCTTTAGTTCATGTGTCATAAGTTCTTTAGCTTCTACATTTCCTGTACTATTCTTGCCCTCCCCCTGTCTATTTTCTACCTACCATCTATGCTACTTATTCTCTGTACCTTTTCCCCCTCTCTCCACCCCACTCCCCTGTTGCTAACCCTCCATGTGATCTCCATTTCTGTGGTTCTGTTCCTGTTCTACTTGTTTGCTTAGTTTTTGTTTTAGGTGTGGTTGTTAATAATTGTGAGTTTGCTGTCATTTTACTATACATGTTTTTTGTCTTCTTTTTCTTAGATAAGTCCCTTTAACATTTCATAAAATAAGGGCTTGGTGGTGATGAACTCCTTTAACTTGACCTTATCTGAGAAGCATTTTATCTGCCCTTCCATTCTAAATGAAAGCTTTGCTGGATAGAGCAATCTTGGATGTAGGTCCTTGCCTTTCATGACTTGGAATACTTCTTTCCAGCCCCTTCTTGCCTGTAAAATCTCTTTGAGAAATCAGCTGACAGTCTGATGGGAACTCCTTTGTAGGTTACTGTCCCCTTATCTCTTGCTGCTTCTAGGATTCTCTCCTTCATTTTTACCTTGACTAATGTAATTATGATGTACCTTGGTGTATTCCTTCTTGGGTCCAATTTCTTTGGGACTCTCTGAGCTTCCTGGACTTCCTGGAAGTCTATTTCCTTTGCCAGAATGGGGAAGTTCTCCTTCATTATGTTTTCAAATAAGTTTTCAGTATCTTGCTCTTGCTCTTCCCCTTCTGGTACCCCTATAATTTGGATGTTGGAACATTTAAAGATGTCCTGGAGTTTCCTAAGCTTCTCCTCATTTTTTTGAATTCTCATTTCTCCATTCTTTCATGTTTGGTTGTTTCTTTCTTCCTTCTGGTCCACTCTATTGTTTTGAGTCCCAGTTTCCTTCCCATCACTATTGATTCCCTGTGCATTTTCCTTCATTTCTCTTATCGTAGCCTGCATTTGTTCATCTAATTTGTGACTAAAATCAACCAATTCTGTGAGCTTCCTGATCACCAGTGTTTTGAACTGTGCATCTGATAGGTTGACTATCTCTCGGTCATTTAAAAGAATGAGTTCTGGGGCTTTGATTTGTTCTTGTGTTTGAGCCATCTCTCTCTCACTTTTTTTGTCTGTTCGCACCTGTTACAGTAGGGGTGGAGCCTTAGGTGTTCACCAGGGTGGGGCGCCACAGTCGCTGGGTTGTGACATTGTATGTAGGGGCAGGGTCGAGAGGCAACAATGGCGGTTGCTCTGTTCTCCGTGGGACCTCAGTCCCTTCTGCTGCTTCCCCCAAGCAAACTGGTTCCCTCTGGTGCCAGTTCCCGTGTGGGTGGGCTTGTACATGCTGTGGGACCCTCCGAGGACCTCTCCTGTGAGGCTGGGTGTCTCTCCGTGTACCTCAACTTCCATAGGCGTCCGTGATCAGTGTCCCAAGGCTCTATTTCCCAGCGCTGGGATCCTGGGTTGCGTGCACTGCCTTGCTTTACAATCGCTGCCTCACTGGGTATGCTGGTTGCCACCCCTCTGCCGGGGCCTGCCCACTGCCGCTTGCGCACTCAGGGTCAACCCGCTGCGGTCTTGCGCTCCCTGGTTGCCTTACGTACCCTCGGATGCCTTATGTGCCTGGTCCCAACTCTGCTCTCCGCACTGCCACCCACGCCCAGCTGCCCAACTCCGTCCCTCCTACCGGTTTGGATGAACAGGTCTATTTCAACTTCTTGGTTGTCCGACTTCCATTTAAATCAATTTTCTGTCAGTTCTGGATGTTATTCTGTTTATAAATTGTTCTTGTTCCTATCTTGGTTGTGTGTGGAGGTACAGGTGTGTCCACCTATGCTTCCATCTTGGCCGGAAGTCCCCAAATTCTTATTCTTTCTTGATCCAGCTTTGTAACTTTCTTTCTTCTTTGTTTTCATCTACTTGACCCTAACCTATGTCTTTGCCTCTCTATTTCCACCCTGTGCTCACAGCTTGGGCCAGTGATTCTCAATGGGAAGTGATTTTACTTCCCCTCACCTGTGGGACATTTGGCAATGTCTGGAGACATTATTAGTTGCTACAGTCTGGAGGGAGTGCTATTAGCATCTAGTGGGCAGAAGACAGAGTTGCTGATAAACACCTTCCAGTGCACAGAACCCACCCCACCCCCAACAATAATTATGCAACCCAATATGTCACCAAGGTTGGATTCAGAAGCTCTGTCTTAGACATATGGACCAATTGCAGCATTTTGATTTAAATCCTTGGCCGTCTATTAGTTTACACTCATCTGTTGTCTCCAATATCTCCTGACTCTGAGGGATCCTGCTAAATGTGTTTCTGACCCCAGAACTCTACACTGTTTGGTCATTGTTCCCACTGACCTCAATCTTGAAAAAGAGACTCAGGAATTGGGGATGCCAAACCAATGTTGTCTTGTTTTCCAAGCAAGCCCAGGGAGAAAGAGGCTAAGACAGAAGCTATTAGGATGAAGCATCGGGTAGTCCTGTTTAAGTGATAGAGGTGAAATAGGATCTTGCCTGTGTCAGGGAAAACTAGGAGGCCAATTACATGAAAGAATTGGAGGTGGAGGAATGGCTGCAAAGATGAACAATACAGGGTAATTGATACAAAGCAGCATATAAAGAAACCAGTTAGGGTGGCTTCCTCGGAGGCAAAATTAAATGGCAGCGTTGTTCAAGCTGTAACATTGCATAGAAAGTGGAAGGTGGGGCAGAAGGGAGAACCAACTAGACCAAGGGAGCGGAGGTGGCACGCCTGCAGGGGCAAGAGGGCTTTGAAATGGAGATAAAGCCTGTTCTACACTGCCTCTAACACTCTTCTAGGGTGTCAGAGAACAATCGCTGGCTGTCCGGGCCTAATTAGCCCATGGTCTGGAGGTAAAGACAGCTGCTCTAGGGTAGCACCTGGCTGCACCTGCAAGACCAGCAGTTCCAAAATACATGTCAGCTCATCCACCCACATCCACTCTATTATCTTCTTAGGTAAACTCTCTGATATACTGCAGGCTAAGGAATCAATTTTTTTTTTATTAATCGGACCCTTTTGTTAATAAAGAATTAACACGAGGCTGCAGAAGGGTGGCAAGAGTCCTGGACTTCAAGTCAAAAGACATAGTTGTGTTGCTTCTCATGAGTCATACCAATCATCCAGGCACCAGGTTTTGAATCTGCTAAATGGCCATACACCTACCTGTCCTGTGCTGTTCCTCAGTGGTGGTATGGTGATCAAAAGAGGTAATGTATGTAAGAGTGCTTTGAAAATTACATATGGAGATATACATATTGAAGATGCTATAATATTATCACATACGCCAGCCATAAATTGCCAGTTTGAAAGAATTAGAATAAAATAAAGTACACATAGTGTTCAAACCATCCAGAATAGATTTATTCTCCTTCACGGTATGGAACATTTTTTTGGTGTCATAGAGAGACGGCAATGGTGGCAAAGGACTTCAAAGCTGCTGTTCAAGGTCCTGGCCTCTAAAGCGAAAAATCTTGAGTTGACCTCCTAGTTAGTGAAACACATGAAAATGTCTAGAAGGAGGACAGGTTCTGGATGTGAACTTTTTGCAATGTAAAGTGAGAAGAGTTGAGTGTCAGAAGGAAGTAGGGATGGAAGGGAGCACAGACATAGAGGAGCAGGGGGTCTGGGGAGAGA
>PVIA01010759.1:0-49616 GCA_004024845.1 Tonatia bakeri
AGGGAGAGGGAGAGGGAGAGGGAGAGGGAGAGATGGAGGTTTTTAAGACCCCAACTGGTCTAAATTGGATAGGACGATTTAGAAAAGAGTTTTAAAGGCAAAATCCCTTGCGGCTGTATTCACTAGTGGCTAAGAGAGACCTGGCCTGGGGCACAAGGAGGATTCCAGTGTGTAACCTGTCAATGCCGGGGTGTGGAGTTTGGGGATTTGGTTGGTTGCAGGTGGAAAGTGGCAAAGTTGTCAGAAGTATAAACAAGGAGAATGTGAGAAGGGCCAGCTTTAGAGAGCAAACTGCCTCCCAGGAGATGGCATTGCCACAAATTCCCCTTCCTCTCTCTTTAAGTCTGAGTTACAGAGGGCTGCCATTGAAGTGCAGGTGATTTTTGGAGGACAACCCAGCAGGAACTTCGGGAATGGGTGTGGAGAGCAGGACCAATAAAATGGTATTGGTCCGATGAAGATAGCATAAAGTATAAAACAAAGTGGAGTCACTCATGTCAACTAAAATGGCTATCAGTCAGCCGTGACAGTTTGGTTCAAGAGGAAAATTACCTAAGTCAGAGTAAACACATCTGGCAAGGAGACAGATCTGCCCACGTGGTCAGAGCAGACATGAGGAGACACTCATAAGATATCTGCATACGTGGTCAGAGTAACCAAGTCTGCAGAGCAGGACGACCCATAGAGAGGCTCCTGGGCAAATTCCATACTTGGCATCAGGGGTCCCAAGACATTTATCTAAAAGACCCCAAGGGTGGAGTACCTCACTCTCAAGGTATAAATGAGGCAGGTTCCAGACCACTGTTGAGATAGCCAAGCTCCACACACCAGAGTGCTATTCCATGCACTCTGGTCCCTTGGCATCGGCTGCCAGAGGCTCTGCCCTGCCGGACTGAGGACTTCACCTGCCCTGCTGCCCACCGGGCTCCAGAGATCCTTCCTTGCAAGATGCTGACAACTCCCGTGCCCACTGTGCTGTTTCCTGGACCTGCATACTGAGACTCTGAGACTCGGGTTTGTTATCCCCCAAGTGATTGCTCTGTGTGTATGTGTTATAATTATCTTAGAGTGTGAGTAGGATATTAATGTATGTTGATGTTCTACTTTGACTGAACCTGCCTTCAATGAAAGCTGAGTGAATAGCCTAGTTCCTGTGTGTGACTCTTGTCTATTCCTTGGTGCCCCGCAGCTCAGCAGGCAGCCAGCCGAACAGTTGCCCAGCTGACTTATAGGAAAGACTATACTGCAAACATGTGCTTGTGACAGTGGGTCAGATCAATTCCTTAATGGCCAGCTAAAGACATCTTGGTGCTCTGAATGAAAAAGAAAAGGGGCCCTAGAGTGGAACCAAGGAGGATACTAGCAGCAAAGGCAGCAAAGCAAATAGGTTCACACATAGGGTGTGTAGAGGGGAAAACTGCTACTGTACGGCCAACTGAGGTGCGTGTGCGAGATTCAGTTCCATTCGAACAGCATCTTTAGAGGATGGATGAGGACACCACAGTGGATAGTTTGTGCACTGATTTCAGCAAAATCTGTGACAAAATGTCCAACAATACTTTATAGAAAGTATGGTGAAATACGGGCTAGATGATAATAAGGCAAGCTGAATTTGGAAGTGGAGAACGATGGAGTCTGAAGAGTGATTAACAGCCTAATAACATCTGGAGAGTTGTTTCTGAACTCAAACGTTTTTTTTTTTTTGCCAGTGACTTTTATGATGAGAGAAAATTATCAACATTGCAATGGAAAAGCAAAATCAAAAAAGATAGCCAGCGCCATGGGTAACAGATTCAAGATTCAAAATGTCATCAACAATCTCAAATATTGACTAAGCATTGATGGGATGAATCTTAACACAGAAGAAAAGGAAAGTCTTAATATTTAGTCCCCAAAAATAAATCACAGAAGAAGAGGATATAGGAGATTTAGGTCGGCACAAATTCAGAAGAAAAAGATTGGAGGATCAAGAATAACCAGCAGGTAAGCAGAAGAGGAGGGCTGATGGAGGAGAATTCGAAGAAACATGGCAAATCACTGAAAAGGTAGGATGTGTTGCTCAGAAAAGATAGTTTGGAGAAGTGTGAGTGCTCTCTTCAAATGTTTAAAGAACTGTCCACCAGGGAGAAGCAGGAGTTTCTGCAGCGGTCAGGAGCGACGAGAGACAGGCTTGTCTAACCAGACAATGAAAGCTTCGTAGTCCACTCTAGGAAGTTCTTGGTGGAAACGTGACTTCAGCAACTTCCAGAGTCCCTCTCAGCCTTTTGATTCTGGGTCACTTTTTGTGATCCCTTTCCCTGCCTTGGTCTTGGCAAGGACACACATCATTAGGTCGCTGAATGTTATTTGTGAATCACTCATGGAACAAGCAGTTGCTCTGTCATGTCACAAAATAATTTTCCCTTTAAGGACACAAAAATTTTGTGTGAACACAGAAAACCCTGACATGCTGTCTGCTCGCCAGCAGTCCCAGAAATTGTCTGAAAGAAAGAGAGTGGGAGGAGGGTGGAGAGAGAGGGGGTGTTTTCATACCCTTCACACACACGGCTCCTCTGGGCAGGTCTTATTCAATCCATCTGGCTCATGAAACATTCTATTTTGTACCTTCTGCGGCTGTTGAAGAGGCAGAGTGGAGATTTATAACAACAGTTGTTCATTCCAGCCCAACTGGTTTGGCACAGAGGGGAGCTATGTTTTTCAGAACAGCTTTTTGACATTCCTACATGAGCTAAAATGCATGAAAATTTCAGTTTTGAAACAACCAGATGTTTTTGTCAGGGAAGAAATAGATGACCTAAAGGAGGCAGGGAAGATAAACGTGGGGCTCAGGGAAGAAAATGGTACTATAGGGAGCTCGTGTCTCTCTCACAGCTCCTACCAGCCACTCACCATGATTGGCCTACTTGTATCAAAGCCAGACCCCACTCAGCATTTTCCATCCCACGGTCCCCACTTGGGCTGCAGTGATGCTAAAGTTCTGAGAGTTAAGGAAGAAGTTTACCGTCTTCTCCAGCAGATGCTGTTGGGGGAGGGGGGGAGGGCGGGTACACTGCTGGGAGCAGAACCTTCAAGGCAGAGTGGACCCAGATGAGGCAGATACACAATAGCCTGCAGAAAGTATTAGGAGAAAGAACACTGAGCTTAGAAATCAGGTTCCTGAGTATCTCAGCCATGAACTTGTCATTTATTTGAGACCCAGTCATCTCATTTGTATAATAGGGATCTTGGAAAAGATGATCCCTAACATCTTTTTAGCCCCCTGATTCAATGTATTTCTGATTCTTCTCTTCCTTAAAAAACAGATAATACATTTAAATCGATACAAAGAAATAACTTTTCCATTGCCAGTTATCAGATGAAAGATAGAAAGTTTTTTTTTCAATAAGGGTGGCATTTTTTAAATTTGAAAAGCCCAAGTACTTCAATAGATTCATTAAATTAAGTTACTTCAATAATTCATCGAAATATATGATACAGTGACCACAGTCACAGATTTTTCAAAATTGTCTTGTTTCAGATTTTCTGACCGGCTATCACACTATGAGTTCTAGTTTTCAGTTAAGCAGATATAGTCAGGTACTTACAAATACTGGTGGGAAAATGGAGAGAGGCTGCAAGGCATAGAGTATTATTTCATACCAGTATTTTGATCCTGAGTATAAAGTTTTCTTGTTAGTTCTTTATGTTTTTCTGGATAAGACTTTTTAAAAGTTCTTGAGAAGCCCAGAAATCACACAGCTCACCCTCCCCCGTCACCCTCTTCCCTCCCCAATCCCCACCCATAGTCTTAGGAGTCCTGACTCCTCTTCAGCATTCTAAGATGTGGAACTACGACACAAAGTATCTATCTGCCGCTATAGCCAAAGGCCAAGAGCTCGGGCATCCTCACTGATTCTCCTTGGCGGTCTGGCACCTGCTACCATTTCCAGTTTTGCTACCTCTTTTCCTCTGCTTTACTAAATCCTGTTCGGTTATAAGAGGAAAAGGGAGTTTGAAAAGTGGTGCAACTGAGAGTGATCTGGGCAGAGAGCACTGAGATTGCCTAGCTTCGTTCGAACCTGCCATCTGCCCTACTGGTTTGACTTCCAGCACCACACATCAAACTCCAGCGTCGCACTGTGCCCGCCCAGCCCTGGTTTCCCATGCTTTCCAAGTGCTACCAGCACCTGGGTGATTTGTTTAACATTACTCTTGTAAAGTTGCTGCCTCTCCTAGAGCCGCGTCAGCATGCCTCCCTCTTCTTCAGAGAGAGCCAAGAGAAACTATTAAAAATGTGTTTGAAATTACACATTCCCCACTCTCCTTGACAGAGGAGCTTTGCAAAGCTCGTTAAGAGAGCCGGAGAAAATTCCACAGCACATTTCTGGGTTTATGGTTATTATTGTGCATGTGCTGCTGAGCTAATAGAATGTGACTTCGGACATCCATGATCCAAGGGAAAATGGCTGCCCGAGTCTGGAGGCTGTGCTACTGAACAGCAGAGATGGTTAGCGTTTTGGCTGTTCACCCCCATCGGCTCTACTTGCAGACTTCTTGAAAAAGAGGAGAGCCAAGGAGACGAAGACAAAGAGGAAAGGAATAAATTAGGCGGATCTTGAAATGAGTCCTTTTTCTCTCCACCCCCTCCCTTGCCCTTTCAAATGTTGGATGGGCTGATTTAAGCTTATTTTACATCTTTTCTCTGACTGTGAAACTGAGCTCCACCAGAGTGGAACTCTGACACTTGTAAATAATCTCCTGGAGGAGCCTCACTAAGTGGAAGCAGCCTGTTCAGCTCAATTTTCTCCTCCAGTTACCATCGATGACCTCCAGACATCTCAATTTCTTACATAATCCTCAAGCAAGCAAAGCCACCCCTCCATTGCCTCTGTTGGAAAGAATGTTACGTCTGACCTTCTCCCTCGCTGGTGCGTGAGCATGACAACGTGTGAACCAGCCCAGCTCAGATCAGGGACCACCACATTAAAACTTCAGATGCAGACCTCATGGTCTTATATCTTCTCAAGAAGATTTGAATGCCTGGTGAGTGTATTGTGAAACAGACACATTAGAAGTGAAGTTCACTACCACCTCATTGAACCTGATCCTTTGCTATAAAAACAATGGAGCCCAGTGAGGTTTGCGTCAAGCAAAATGTGAAACAACACCATTTGACTTTAGGCCATGTAAATAACTTTAACAAGCGAAAGCTAAAACATACTGGCGAGAAACATCTAATGAGAAACATATATTGAGGAATCTAGCATGTGGGAGAACTTCAGCAGAATTCTAAAAATCCATTAAAAATGGGAACTGAAGGGCTCAGAGATACCTGATTTCCAGTGTCTGACACATCTCTGAAGCAAAGAATGGAAGGCATTCTTAGTACTATGCATAAATATAACTTCATCTTAAACTAAAAGAGTTTAGAGAACAGATATCACCCTTTCTATTTACCTGCAGCCTCAGTTCTTGATTTCAGATATTGTTGTTGGAGAAGCCAGCTGTCCCCTGATGGATGGGCACCATTGTTTGTTTTTCATTCAGATGAATTTAGATTCTTTCAGTCTGAAAAAAAGGGGGAAGAAAAAGAAAATATTCTTATCCCATTGGATTAAATATATCTCTTGATAAAATAATGCTGAATTCTTAACAAGATAAAATAATGCTGAATTCTTAACAAGAGATTGTATAACCAACACCAAAAGGATTCTTCATTCTTCAAAATTTTAAGCACAATTTCAGGTCAACAAGTTAAAAAACAATTTCCAAAAAAACGATTCCAAAACTATATCCATCTGTCTAAAAAGACCTCATTTCTAAAGACCTCATTTCTATTGTAAGTTTTTTTGTTTCCCTGGATATGTTTTTCTTTCCATCTCAACTTTTACCTAAAGCAAGAACTAATCTTTACTCACAATATTTCAGGAAAAAATTTCATACCACAATATTTTCTCTTCTGGATTTCTGGGCACTCTCACCCACAAAGCAGGATCTTTTTGTTTCTGATCATTGCCACCTACAAAGATATGACCCTTTTTACCTGAAACTGTGTGTTTTTCATGTTAACATCAACTTTTATTCAATTAATTGTTCAAAGTTCACAAGCTTCAAACAGTCACCTTCACCTATCTATTGTTGCTGTCGAGAAGGAAAGGCCTAGCATGCAGCCCCATAGTCCCTAAAAGGGACATTTGTTCTTTGTATTCAAGAGGCACTTAGGGTACTTGGTGTCCTGAGACCTTGGACCATCTGGTAGGTGGCACACAGCACATTTCTCAGATGCGGGACTCCAGTGCGCCCTCCTCTGCCCAACTGGGGGCATTGCACTTACGAAATGAGGACCATTGGAACTTGAACTATAGAACTAACTTTTTCTAACTGGCTGTAACTGAAGTCTCTCTCTGATTTGGGACACGAAGTCCTTTCCTTGAAATGTATAGGTGACCCAGGCATGGAAGGCAGGATCGAGTCTCCTCAGTGCTTCATTCACTTTGAGGTAGAGACCACTCCCACTTAGCAGAGCCCGGAGAATGAGGTCAGGAACATTTTCCTAGGTGAGAGCATCTGAAATCTCAAGCAGCTTTTCAATTGCCAGGCTCCGAAGGGCAGAGAAATTTGCTGAGCTTGAAAGGACTCTTACAACCACCATTGTCAGGAGCTAATTTACATAAAGAGGAAGCCCGAAGGAGAAATTTTCTTTGAAGTGCACACAGTATAAGGAGGAACAAAAATGTACCTGGCACAGCCTGGCTGGGTTGATTTGGTTTCCACCCGCTGGCTTCGCCCCAGATGACAGACGCTGGGGGTCGCCGCCTCCCCCAGCCAGTCTGTCTCGAGGTTGCACGTGTGGGACGCCAGGACAAATAGGACACAGGACTGAGCTCCACTCCAGTCATGCATGGGAACATCACCGTCTGGCAAACAGACAAGATCAAAACAGGCGGAAAAAAGACATTTTGAAAGAGCTTGTGTTGGAAACAAACAATGGGGGTGCGGGGCTCAAGAGGGGCATAAATATGGACTGAAAAAAAATCAGTTTATTTGCTGAGGAGACTTCCTTAATGCTTTTCCAAAAGGACAGAAAGAAGTAAAGGGGAAAGACAGTGAATTCAAGTGTGAAAAGAGTGAAAACAAAAGTCCACTGGACTTGGGGAGACTCAGCAGCTGTTCTGCGGGCCACTCACTCCCATGTGGCTTCCCTCTCTCACAGTTATCTTCTTAAATCCAGGCTAATTAACAAATTAATATCAAATTATCAAGTGGAAAATTCTCTCATGCTTCAGATGGTATCTGCAGATTCCACCTCCTCAGGGAAGCCCCCCTAGATCCCTCCACTAGACCAGTCTCCTGTTAGAAGCTGTCGAATGCTGATTTACTGTGTCCTCCACTGGCCTGCAAGCCATGTGGAGGAAGAGGGTATCAGTCACCAGCCACCAGTGCCTGGCACGTTCATTCATTCACTCATTCACTCAACATGTGTTCACTCTGCTCCGTCTAAATATGGAACAGGGTCTGTGCCAGGCACGAGGATACCACGAGGCACAAGGCAGAAAAAACTTTCTTTGATCTCATTAAGTTTAAATTCAGAGATAGGGCCAAGGGGTGGGTGAAATGGGTGAAGGGGTGAAATGGGTGAAAAGGTATAAAACTTCTGTTGTAAAAGAAGTAAGTCATGAGGGTGTAATGGCCGGCATGACAGCTATAGTTAATATTGTATTGTGTATCTGAAAGCTGCTAAGAGAATAGATCTCAAAAGTCCTCATCACAAGACATAGAAATAAAAAATTGCTACTATAATGTATGGTGATGGATGTTAATTAGACCTAATGTGGTGATCATTTCATAATATATACACCTATCGAGTCATTGTGTTGGACACTTGAAACTAATATAACATTATGTCAATTATATCTCAGTTAAAAAAATAAATAAATTCAGGGATGGGGTGGGGATGGAGAAGAGAGGCCAATGCATAAGTAGACAAATGAACAGGAGAACTGCAGAGAACTGTTAAGCACAGTGAAGAACACAAAAGAGGGCGCTATGTTTCCGATGCAGCCCTGTGGCAACAGACTTATGCTAGGAGGCAATGGAGTTGTCAGAGAGGTGATGCTTGAGCAGAGATGAGAGTGACAGAAAGTGGCCAGCTCTGCAAAGATCTTGGTGACAGAAGATTCCACACAGTACATAGCAGTGAGCTGGCCATGTTCCTGGAGGGGAAAGAAAATCATTATAGCTGAAGCTTAGTAGGATCTGAGGAGAGAGGTTGGGAATGGGGTGGGAAGAAAGGCGTGGAGATCATGTGGGTTGTATAGGTACACGGCAAGGAGTTTGCATGTTGTTCTGAGCTCACAGGAAAGCTCTGGAGACATTTAAGGAAGCAAGACATCAGCATAATTTAATAGGTGTTTTGTTGTTGTTTTAAATCATTGGATCTTGCAGGAGGGGTTCATGAACAGTGTGATGAAAACTAGGGACACAGGCTCTGGCCTGAGGTAGGGACCTGGGAAGGGAGGTGATAAGAATCTGCCTGGATTTTTAGCTGGTGTGCAGTCCTGTGTGACACACTCTCTCTCCAGCGTGAACTCCCCATACTTCCTGCAGGACACTTGGGTCCAGAGCTAATTCCATGACTGCCCTACCCATCCAACTGACCTCTCTTCTTGCTTACTTCTGATGAAATGCTGTAAGCTAAGCATTAGTAGAAGAAAATCAAAAGATCCCACATCTTTTTATGGTGGTTTGGATGAATCATCCATGAACTTCACATCAGTTTTTCTGTTATACAAAATCAATGCAATTTCTCGCTTGCCGAGCCAACACCACCATCCAGCCAAATCAGCCATCAACTGTTATCTTTTCTCAACTTCAGATAATGAAGTAATCTTGTTTTCCTGAAATGTCTTGAAAAGGTCACTTCCAGGCTGACACTCTACTTGCCAACTTTTATTTAGAAACACATTTTTTTAATATAGTCACTTCAACGCTCAGGGAGAAAAGGGCCAAGAAAAAGTCAATGAAGTAGTGGCCGAGGTTGCTCCTCATCTGTGAATCCCTGGGCCCTGATTAAACCTGAGCCATGTAAACAGCTTTTATGGGCAGTACCACTGCCCAGACCCTTTCAAAAGAGACCCTTGTTGCCCTGGAGGGTTTAGAGTTGAAAAGGAAAGCGTTTCAAAGCCATCAGAAAGTGAACATTAATCTAAGTGCATCCTTGTAGTTCAGAAGTGTCAGAATCCATAATTAGGGGTCAGAAATTTCTTTGCAATAGAGCAAAAATAAATAAGCTCATGCAAGCACAAATCCGAAGGCAGCGGGTGCATACACACTCCAAGTTTCAGCTTGAATTTATTCTCCACTTGGAAAGGAGAGACTTTGAAAGCTGGCTGCCAGTCTGAGGGAGCCTCCTCAACTCTTCTTCTGGCCCAGACAAAGGTCTGAATGTTGTAGAGAGAAACCCAAAGAATAACACAGGAAGCTTTTGACTTCTTACATTAAAAAAGAGGTCTTAAAAAATTACAGTTTACATTCAATATTATTCTATATTGCTTTCAGGTGTACAGCATACAGGTTAGACAGTCATATACTTTACCAAGTGTTCTCCCTGATATTTCCCATAACCACCTGGCACCATACACAGTGGTTATCATATTATTGACTATATTCCCTATGCTCTAATTTACATCCCTGTGACTATTCTACAACTGCCAATTTGTACTTTTCAATCCCTTCACTTGTTTGTGTGCAGCCCCCCAACCCCTTACCCCCTGGCAACCATCAGTCTTCTTTGCGTCTGTGAGTCTGTTGCAAGGCTCTTTAAAAGGGGGAAAGGGAGGAGAAAAAAGAAAGAGAACAAACCTCGTCCTTTTTTTTTTAATTTTTAGCCTTTATTTTATTTTTTTGACAATTTTATTTATTTATTTGTAGAGAGAGAGGAAGGGAGGGAGAAAGAGAGGGAGAGAAACATCAGTGTGTGGTTGCCTCTCATGTGCCCCCTACTGGGGACCTGGCCCACAACCCAGGCTTGTGCCCTGACTGGGAATGGAATGGGTGACCCTTTGGTTCACAGGCCAGCGCTCAATCCACTGAGCCCCACCAGCCAGCGCCAAACCTTTTCTATAGTAATCTCCTCAATACAATAATCCATAATGCTTGACATATTAAAACCAAATACCAACAAACAAAAATAAAGTCTGATTTCTAGTATGCTGCTGTTTGACACATCTGGAAGGAGTTTAGCAAAGACACTGGCATGTAATTTTAACTGCATTGAGAACTTTGCTATGACAACAAAGATATATGGATATATTTTTACACAATTTGGAGTATAGAAGTCAGTACAAAACCATCTCCCTTGTGAATGGAAATGACATTATTACAGCATTCAAATTAGAGGGGATCAATAGTAATAAAACTTCCTGAGAGTGCCACTGGAAAAGGGTAATTGAAAACAATATCCATGGAACCCATTACTTGTCAATAGACTCTGCTGCATCAAAATAAAATTTTCCTCACTCTTCGTGTGATTCACATTCAGGCAAAACACTGGTTACAAGGATAGTTGATTAATTTCATGAGGACTTCAACAAAGAGATAAGAAACATAAAAAAGAAACCAGAAAACATAAAAAAGAACCAGTCAGAAATGAAGAATATATTACTGAAAGGAAGACACTAGAGGGAATACATTACAGAGAATCAACAGCGGAGTAGTTGACGCAGAGGATCCAATCAGATATTTGGATGATAGGGGAAGCAGAAAACACCCAATCAGAAAGAAAAAAGAAAAAAGAATCCAAAAATGAGGATAGTATAAAGAGCTTCTGAGACAACTTCAAGGGTACCAACATTCACATCACGGACGTGTTGGAAGGAGAAGAGAGAGACCAAGGAATTGAAAACCAATTTGAAAAAAATAACAGAAAACTTCCTGGTGAAAGAACTAGACACACAAGCCCAGGAAATGCAGAGAGTACCAAACAAGAATGACCCAAAGAGGCCCACACCAAGGTACGTCATAATTAAAATGATAAAGATTAAAGACAAAGAGATATTCTTAAAAGCAACAAGATAAAAACAGTTAGTTTTTTACAAGGAGCTCCCATAAAACTGTCAGCTGATTTCTCAGCGGAAACTTTGCAGGCCAGAAGGGATTAGCAAGAAACATTCAAAGTGACTAAAATCAAGGAACTACCACCAGAATTACTCTACACAGCACAGCTCTTCTTTAGAATCTAAGAACAGATAAAGAGCTCCCCAGATAAGAAAAAGCTAAGGGAGTTCATCACTACCAAACCAGTATTATAAGAAATATTAAAGGGTCTTCTTTAAGAATAAGAAAAAATATGAATAATAAAATGGCATAACTACATATCTATCAACAACTGAATCTAAAAAACAAAATAAAAAACAAGCAAAACATAAACAGACGTATAGATACAGAGGACATTTTCACAGTTCCCAGATGGGAGGGAGTTTAAAGGGGTGGGTAAAAAATGTGAACAGATCAAGAAGTACAAATTGGTAGTCATAGAATAGTCACAAGAATGTAAAATACAGCATAGGGAAGATAGTTGATAATATTGAAATAACTATGCATAGTGTCAATGGGTACAAGATTTATCAGTATGATTACTTAGTAAGTTAATGTGTAATCATTGGGTTGCATACCTGAAAATATTGTAATATTTTATGTCAACTGTAGTTGAATATTTTTTTTAAAGAAATGTTTTCTTTTTTTTTTAAAGATTTTATTTATTTATTTTTTTTAGAGAGGGAAGGGAGAGGGAGAGAGAGAGAGAGAAACATCAATGTGCGGTTGCTGGGGGACATGGCCTGCAACCTAGGCATGTGCCCTGACTGGGAATCGAATCTGCGATGCCTGGTTCGCAGCCCACGCTCAATCCACTGAGCTATGCCAGCCAGGGCTGTAGTTGAATATTTAAAAAAATATATTTAAAGTTAAGAAAAAGAAGTTGGCCTGCATTTGGAATGATTCTTTGGAATGATACCTGAGCCTTTGACTACACTTTCTATCATTTCAGATAAAAAAGCCCATCAACTTAGCACTGAACCCTATACATACTGTTTTTTCCCCTGTATATACAAGTACATACCTTTTCAGTTAAAAAAAAAAAGCCCTTTATGGCTTCTCTTTGTAATATCCAAATTGCCAGCATCATTACTCTTGTGCTTCGGGAAAATTATCGAGTAAAATAAGGATGACTTGAACTCAAGTACTGTGATATGGTAGCAGCTGATCTAATAGCCCAGATGGCTATGAGGTGACTGACAGGCAGAGAGTGTCTATAGTGCAGAGACCCTGGACAAAGGGGAGACTTGCGCTGCAGGTGGAATGGAGTAGGATGGTAAGATTTAAAACAAGAATTGTTTATTTTTGGAATTTTCCATTAATATTTTTAGAGCAGCAATTGACCATGGGTAACTAGAACCATGGAAAATGAAACTGCGGATAAGGGGGGACTACTGTATTAGCAACATAATGCAAGCCAGTGTTTGCTCTCTTAAGCCTGTGTCATGAGAAGAGCATGTGGTGGGTAACTTGACAAACCCCCAAAATGAGAAACTCCTGGAACATACTTGTACCGCTGAGTTGAAGAGTGAAATCATCAGAGCTTCCCCAGTTAGCCGGGAATCTGAAGCTAGCTGGCCCCAACAGACCTGCAGACAAGTGATGCAGAACAAAAGTTTATTTTTTGATGCCACGATGTTTGGGGGTGGCCTGTTATTGCAGCCTTCTGTAGCAATAGCTAAATGATATTGGTTCCCAGGGAAAGTAGGACAAGTTATAAATTACAAGTGAAAGCCTGATGTTTGGTGTGTAATACAGGATTTTTTTTACAGCTGCAAAATTCGGAGATTGTATTTTAGCAATGTGACTTGACCAATTCTCATTGACATTCGGTTGGCATCCTAGACTCCTTCAATGACTGTCACAGTAAAGTAAGTGGGATAACAGAAACTAGATCTTTTAAAATTTTTTTCCCATTTTTACTACAGACATGTTCAATCCCAAACAAAAGCAGATTAATGAACCTCACAAAACCATGACCCAGCTTGAACTATCATCAGCATTTTACAGAATTTTTTGCTGCTAGCCTACCCACTGTTTCCTTGATCTGCTAGAATACAACTCCTTTGAGTTCCTAGAGTCAATTAAAGGAGAAGAAATTCTCTAGTAGAGTCTCCTAAATTTAAGTTCAAGAGGCCCAGGCATCTTTAGAAATTTATGCAAAAGTTTGTAGATGTAAATTTTTTGTGGGTGAGGTCCATGATGTCCACCAAATTCAGAAGATGGGATCAGTGTAACTGTACACACACACAGCAAACACCAGCCATTCCTGCCATCTCTCCCAGCCTTGCCAGACGCCGGCATCTCCCACCCTCTGCAGACGGCAGCAGGCACATCCATGTGAGGGATCAAACCGCCTGGTTCTAGGGGAACCGCAAATTCCCCAAGTGGCAAATGACTGACATGCTTATGGAGGCACAGAAATAAGAGAGCGTCAGCTTTAATTTTATCAGAGCTAGAAGTCACAGTCCTTTAAATAATCAGGAAGAACACCTCTGTCTTCCAGTGAAAGTGTCTGGGATGGCTTAAGGGCTCAATTCCTAAACCTCAGCTGTCTAACAACTTCAGATGCGCCTGCCAACCCACCTCATCAGCTGAAAGGAAGTACCTCGGAGTTGGTAGATTGAGCATAGTGCAGTGGTTCTTACATTTCAAAGAATAGATGAATCACCTGGAAGACTAAAATCCTTATTTTTGGTTCCTATTCCAGACCTACCGTGAAATCTGCATTTTTAACAAGGTCCACAGACCACACGCCAAGAAGTGCTGGCTGAGGGTTGCCCAGGTCTAGAGCAACCATCTGAAGCTTAAAGTAAGTCTTCCATTCCTGAATTTACACTTCCCTTCAGCCTCTAAATGGGGCAAATTAAAAAAAAAGTTTTAAACCTTCTACCAGCCTAGAAATCTGTGATATCTAAGATTTCCAATTTCCTTTAGGGCCTGTGTACCTCTCTCTACTAATTTGTAGGACTCCTGTTCCACTGGGCTGGTTTGAAAGATTTTGGAGGAATTCTCATCAATCCAAATTGGGGAGAGCTGGCCAGAGTCAGAGGCCCCCCAAACATATCCAGGCAACACACGTGGCAGTGGCGGGCTTGGGACATAGAGTCAAGCGTTATTTGAATTTCTGAACCGGTTCTTCCCAGAAGAAATGTAACACAAGCAATGAGAGCTCCGGAGTCCCCTTCAACTACAAAAGGGAACGAGAATGTAACGAGAAGCCCAGAGCCCAAGGAAAGTAAATACAGCCACCCTCCCCCCCGTGTTCAACATCAAGGCCACTGGTGCAATGTGGGTTTCATTAATGGCTCAAAGACAATATTTCACAGAGTTATAAGTTCAAGATGTTATTTAAAAACCCATATTGTGATTTTTTTATCCCACCTCCCCCTCCCCCTCCCCCAGGGTTTTCTTAAATCATTTCTTTAAAAAAACCTTTTAAACATGGTTCTACCCCACTGGTCAAATTTCTAAGGGTCTGGGGCAATCCTCACTGGGCCAAGCGAGACCCGAAATGGTTTGGTGGAAGGATGATGCCATTTCCTCTGCCTCTCAGGAGGAGAGGGGGAAAGACTGTGAACCCCTTAAGTATATAAGCAGAATCGTGTGGGTGGCCCCAGAGAGGGACACCTGTTTTGCTACTAAATGCGAGATTACAAACACAATTTTTCCATAATACTATCCTATCTGAAGCTCAGCCAGCCTTGCAAAGCCAAGGGGATTTCTAGAGACATTGAGAGCAAGATCTCACAAGGTCTTAAGGTATAATTTGGGGAAAGAGCCACTGCATTAAAAAAAAGAGCCTTCTGGGCATTCTTTTTCATAGTTGCAGGCTATTCCACAATATGGCTATACTGGTTATTGGTGGACATCCAGGTTGTTTACACTTTTTTCTATCATAAACAATGCCAAATAGATAAATAAATACATGTTCATATCTATTGCATATATTTATGGAGGAAGAATTTCACAATTAATGTTGATGGATTAAGAATAATCACCAGCATGGACATTGAATATTTAATAAATATTACCATACAGGGTGGGGCAAAAGTAGTATTACAGTTATCTGTATGGGAAATAATACAATAACTAATAAATAATAATACAATAATAAAATGCATTTCACACACTCACAACTATAAACCTGCCTTTGCCCCACCATGCACTATTTTCCCACGAGTGACACTAACAAGCCTGATCCCCGTCAGAAGCAGGGACAGCACTGGCTTTCTCACACTTCTGTGAGCGCAGTTGCTTCTGTTTTCCCCACTTCGATGCACATAAAATATTATCTTTACTTGCATTTCTGTGAGTCGGGTTGAGCATATCTGTATACGTTTATTGGTCATATAATAAGCATTTGCTCTTCGCTGCAGGCCTGCTCCACCTCTTGTCACAGCAGGTGCTTTTTCTCATTTATTTGCTGAAGCTGCATAACATCAACATTTGGTCTTGCACACGTGTTAATAATGTTTTTCCCAGACTTGTTTGTCTTTTAGCTTGGTTGCTAATCTTGCCCTTGGACATACAGAGACTTTAAACTTTTAGGTAGTTAACTCTTTACAGATTCTGAGTTTCCTAAAGTCTTAACCCACCAAGGGTTGTAAAATCTTAAATTTTCTAAAAATATTGACAGCTAAAAAGAAGAAGAACTTTAAATCATACCTCTTAAATTTATTTTTGTGTATATTATGTGAGGTTCAGGTCTCAGTTTAGATTCTTCTGATAAGTAAAGCCAGTCACGGCAACGCCTCCTAGGAATCATCACCCTGTCCTCTGGTGAGCTGAAATGCTATGGGGCCACACAGTGCATTCCCCTGAATCTGTCTCTACACTCTCTCTCTCTTTCAAATGCCTATGACTCTGCTACATTCTTTTTTTACAATGCTTTCACAGTAAGTTTTAATATTCTCTACCTTTTAAGAAAAATTTTGGGCAACTCATATATCTATTTTTATACAAAACCTATGAAATAATTTGTCTATTAAAAAAACTACTCACTGGGTCCTGTCCAGTGTGGCTCAGTTTGTTGGAGCATCCTCCTGAAACCAAAAGGTTGAGGGGTCTAGTCCCAGCCAGGGCACAGACCTAGGTTGCAGGTTTGATCTTGGTCTGGGTGCATAGGATGCCCAGTTCAGGCACATACGGGAGGCAACCAACTGATGCTCCTCTCGCCCATCCATATTTCTCTCTCTCCCTTTCTCTCTCCATTCTTCTCTTTCTAAAAAAGCAATTTTAAAAAGTCCTTCGATGAGGACTAAAAAAAAACCCCAAAATTGCTCATTGGAATTCTGATTGAAATTGCATCTTGTGTAATTAAAATTTTGCATAAAGAAACATGGTATGTCTTTCCACTTGTTCAACTCTCATCCATTGCCCTATAATCCTATTTTATAAGTCTTCAATTAGGTTTTCCCTCCACAATTAGATCTGTGTTGCTAATATGGATAAAATTTTGCCATGCAGGTGACCTTCATTGTTTGCAGATTCTGTGTGTTTGCAAATACACCTAGTTGCTAAAAGGTACTTGTAACTCACTGCACTTTCATGGTCATTAATGGGCATGTGCAAAGTCGCAAAAATTTGAGTCACCTAATACGCAAGTTCTCAGCAGAAGCTGAATAAGTAGATGTCCCAACGTTTTGTTTCAGCTTTTATACAGTAAACAAATATCTCTTTCATAGTCTATTCAGTGCCATGCTGTTTGCACTTTTTGTTGGTGATTTCACTCTAAAATGGCATCTAAGCATAGTGCGGAAGTGCTGCCCAGTGTGTCTCGGTGTAAAAAGACTGTAATGTGTCTTAGGAAGAAAATATGTGCATTAGAAAAGCTTTATTCCAGCATGAGATATAGGCATAAGTTGGCTGTGAGTTCCATGTTAGTGAGTCAACAATATACAGGGATCGGCAAAAGCAGACTTAAAGTTGTGAGTATGCAAAGCACAGAGTTAATAAAGCTACTGGTTTTTTTTAATTTTTATTGTATTTTTTCCATTACCATTTAACCCCCTTATGCCTCCCTCCCCGCATGCAATCACCACACTCTTGTCCATAGCCATAAGCCAGTTTTCTTGTTTGCTCGATCCCTTGACTCTCTACCCTCCCCCACCAATAGCTGTCATCCTGCTCTCTATCTATGCGTCTGTCTCTATTTTGCTTGTTAGTCCAGTTTGTTCATTAGATTCCACATAAAAATGAAATGATATGGTATTTGTCTTTCACTGGCTTATTTCATTTAGCATAATGTTCTCCAGCTCTATCCATGCTGTCACAAAGGGTAAAATTTTCTTCTTTTTTATGGCCTAGTTATATTCCATTGTGTAAATGTCCCATAGTTGTTTTTTTGACTCATCTACTGATGGACACCTGGGCTGCTTCCATATCTTGGTGATTGTAAATAACGCTGCAGTGAACATAAGGGTGCTTATGTTCTTGCAAATTCGTGTTTTGGGTTTCTTCAGATATATTCCCAGAAGTGGGATCACTGGGTCAAAAGGCAGATCCATTTTTAATTCTTTGAGGTAACTCCATACTGCTTTCCACAGTGGCTGTACCAGTCTGTATTCCCACCAACAGTGCAAAGTGTTCCCCTTTCTCCACGTCCTCACCAGCACTTGTTGTTTGTTGATTTATTGATGATAGCCACTGTGACAGGTGTGAGGTGATATCTCATTGTGGTTTTAATTTGCATTTCTCTGATGATTAGTGACATTGAGCATTTTTCATATGTCTATGGGCCATCTGTATGTCCTCTTTGGATAAGTGTCTATTCAGATCCTTTGCCTATTTTTTAATTGGGTTGTTTGTTTTTTTGGTGTTAAGTTTTATAAGTTCTTTATAAATTTTGGACATTAACCCCTTATCAGCTATATCAGCAAATATGTTCTCCCATTCTGTGGGTTGTCTTTTCATTTTGTTCATGTTTTCTTTTGCTGTGCAAAAACTTTTTACTTTGATGTAGGTCCATTTGTTAATTTTTTCTTTTGTTTTCCTTACCTTGGAAGATATATCAGATAAAATATTGCTATGAACAATGTCCAAGATTTTACTGCCTATGTTTTCTTCTAGGATTTTTATGGTTTGGGGTCTAATATTTAAGTCTTTGATCCATTTTTAATGGATACCTTCTTATTCTGTGTAGTATAAGAAGGTAGTCTAGTTTCATTTTTCTGCATGTATTTGTCCAATTTCCCAATAGCATTTATTGAATGAACTATGTTAATAAAGCTATTGTAATAATCATAACCTGTATGTCTTTTTCCATGTGAACAACTGTAAACCTATTTTCACCTACCCCTGTATGCTAAAAAAAATGTCTCCAACCAGAAACACACATTCAGTGAGGGTATGTATTGATTGGTTGATGAAAATGTTATGATCAGATACTTATAGGAACCTAACATCCTTAGGAGCAATGTTTCACTATTTCCCTAGGAGTAATGTTTCACTATTTGCTGATTCATTGTTCGTGGCGACCTCACAGAACATAAATACTGTAAATAAAAACAACTGCTATATATCTTTAACTGCTCTCTTCATACCAGATTTTAATATTAAGACTATGCTAACCTCATAAAATTAATCAGTAAGCTTTTTATTCTTTAATATTATTTGAAAAAGTTTAAATATAAAAATTCCTTTCTTTGGGCTAATCTGTACCAAAGACTGAACACTCACTCCTTCCTATTTTCCAACCCAATTATATCCTGCCACATTGCCAGAGGCTCTTCAACATTATTTCAGTATTGTGTTAGTTTAAATCCTTTATTATGTAAATCACATTCCAATTTATAAATTGCTTCAATTTGCATATAAATCCCCTCCCATTATTAATTTTCTCCTGAGAAAATTAAAATCTAAACATTAAATCCCAAAGAGATCAAAATCCAAAAATTATTAAGTTATAGCCCAAATGATAAAATATCCTGAAGTTCTTGCCCTTGTGAGTTAAAAATACAAAGAAATGGAATGTTCCTCCTCTGCCGTAATGTATGTATGATTCTGTTCAGCATCACAAGACAGTCCTCCATGCTTGGGTAGGTAGTCTGAGTGTTGCTCAGGGCTGCAGATCAGGCTAACTACTGGAAGGGTGTAGTTCATTCTGGACCACAGAAGTTGAACTAGCTTCTCATATACCCTGCCTTTTAAAAGTCCACTGTATTCAAAGAAAGGTGAGACTATCACAACATTGGCTTTATAGCTACCAAACTTGGGAAGCAAGCCAATTTTCAGACCCTAAGTGCAATTATCCCAGACAAAATTATGTTCTCAGAACCAAGGGCTTAGTGTTGCCAGAATCCAAAGCAAAAATTCATTAGTGCCTGAAAGAAGGAAAGAATGATGAAAATTGCTTCATTTCCCCAGGATAATGGTTAGTCTACATCAGTTGTCCAGAGTCCACAACCTGGGAATTTAAACTCCATTGGAAGAAATCTTCCATCAAGAGGTTAGATTTGGCACCCTGCATCAGCATATCAAGGAGAGAAAGCTATCTATACATCGTGCTCCCTTTCAGAAAGTGGCATTTTTTTTAAATGCTGTGTTCTTAATAATGTTTCTGCAATGATGTAGTTCCAAGCACTAGGTTTTATTTGAGGAGCCTTCATTTTTCAGCCAGCATTATTCAGTCATCTTCATCTCTCATTTTGCTGTTGGATAACCCGATGTCGTGATGAGCTGAGCGTGGCTCTATCCTGCCCGTACTTTGTACTGTCCTGTGGACAGGCATTCTCAGTGCTGTGCTTCAGTGTCTGTCCTGCAGAAGCCTGTGAAACTTGCCTGCTGGGGATGGTTTCTCTTTCACTCCCCAAGTCTGTTTCAAATGGAAGATCAAAGCTGCTCTTGAAAATTGTGTTTGGTGTCCTAAAGCCCTAATGAACACCATTCTTCTATCATGGGCTGCTACTCCATACAACACGCTGTACAGTTTGAGTCCTGAGTATTGGAAGCTCTATTAAAAGCATGTTTACTTGATCCACCTAGTACAGGGTAGCTGGATAAAATGCAGCATGCTCAGTTAAATATGAATTTCAGATCAACAACAAAACCTTTTTAGTATATCTCAATATTGCATGGGATATAACCTAAATACTAAAAAAAATTGTTTATCTGAAATTCAAATTTAACAAGCATCCTATATTTTTTAAATTTTATACTTCAGTTACAGTTGACACTCAAGATTATTTTCTATTAGTTTCAAGTATACAACAGAGCAGTTAAACAATTACATAAAAGTGATTCCCACCCCCAAAACTGAAGTACCCACCTGGCACTATACATAGGTATTAAAATATTATTGACTATATTCCCTAAGCTGAACTTAAGTGCCCATGACTATTTTGTAACTACCAATTTATACTTCTTAATCCCTTCACCTTTCTTACCCAGGCTCCCAGACCTCCTTCCCTCTGGCAACAATCAGCCTGTTTTCTATATTTAAAAGTCTGTTTCTATTTTATTTGTTGCTTTTGCTTTTTAAACTACACATGAAAGTAAAATCATATGGTATTTATCTTTATTTGACTGACTTATTTTACTTAGCATAATACCACCTAGGTCCATCCATGTTGGCACAAATAGTAACATTTCATCATTTTTTATGACTGAGTAATATTCTGTTGTATATATGTGCCATCACTTTTTTATCCACCCATCTACTGATGGGCACTTGGGCTGATTCTACATCTTGGCTATTGTAAATAATGTTGCAATGAACATGGACATGCATATATTCTTTTGAATTGTGTTTTGACTTTCTTCAGATATATTCCCAGAAGTGGAATCACTGGGTCATAAGGCAGTTCTAGTTTCAATTTTTTGAGGTAATTCCATACTGCAGTACTAGTTTCATAAGGCAGTTCATAAAGCAGTTCTAGTCTCAGTCTAGAACTCCATACTGCAGTTCTAGTTTCATAAAGCAGGTCATAAAGCAGTTCTAGTTTTAGTTTTTTGAGGTAACTCCATACTGCTTTCCACCGTGGCTGCACTCATCTGCATTCCCAATAGTACATGAGGGTTGCTTTTCTCCGCATCCTTCTCAACACTTAATTGTTTGCTGATTTATTGATGATAGTTGTTCTGAGAGGTGTGAGGTGATATCTCACCATGGTCTTAATTTGCATTTGTCTGAGGATCAGTGACATTGAGCATCTTTTCATACACCTGTTCGCCATCTGTATGTCCTGTTTGGAGAAGTGTCCTCTTTGAAGAAGGTCCTTTTCCCATTTTTAGATTGGATTGTTTGTTTTTGGTGTTGAGTTTTATAAGTTCTTTATAAATTTTGAATATTAACCCCTTATCAGATATATTGCCAAAATCTTCTCCCATTCAGTGGGTTGTATTTTCATTTTGTCGATGGTTTCCTTTACTGTGCACAAACTTTTTAATTAGATGTTGTTGATTTTTTCTTTTGTTTCCCTTGCCTAAGGAGATATATCAGAAAAAAAAATATTGCTAAGAGAAATGCCACAGAGTTTACTGCCTATGTTTTCTTCTAAGAATTTTATGGTTCCAGGTCTCACATTTAAGTCTTTATTCCATTTTGAGTTTGTTCTTATATATGATGTATGAAGGGGGTCTAGTTTCAGTTTTTCACATATCTGTCCAATTTTCCCAACACCGTTTATTGAATAGACTGTCTTTACACCATTGTATGTTCTTGTCTCCTTTGTCATATATTAAATGACCATATAGTTGTGGGCTTATTTCTGGACTCTCAATTCTATTCCATTGATCTATGCTTCTGTTTTTATGCCAGTGCCATGCTATTTTGATTACTATGGCCTGGTAGTATAGTTTGATACCAGGTAGCATAATATCTTCAACTTTGTTCTTCTTTCTCAAGATTGCTGTGGCTATTTGGGGGTCTTTTGTGGTTCCACCAATTTTTGAATTATTTGTTCTAGTTCTGTGAAAAATGCCATTGATATTTGATAGGGATTGGATCTATAGATTGGGTAGTATGAACATTTTAACTATGTTAATTCTTCTTATCCATGTGCTTGTACTTATTTTTATCTTCTTCAGTTTCTTTCTCCAGTGTCTTATAGTTTTCTAAGTGTAGGTCTTTTATCTTCTTTGTTAAATTTATTCCTACATTATTTTATTTTTTGATGCAATTGCAAATGGAATTATTTTCTTAGTTTTTATTTCTGATAGTTCATTATTGGTCTACAAAATGCAACTAATTTCTGAATATTTATTCTGTATCCTGCTACTTTACTGAATTTATTTCTCAGTTCTAGTAGTTTTTTAGTGGAATCTTTAGGGTTCTCTCTACATAGTATCATGTCATCTGCAAATAATGGAAGCTTTACTTCTTTCTTTCCAATTTGGATCCTTTTTATTTCTTCTTTTTGTCTGACTGCTGTGGTTAGAACTTCTTGTCCAATTGCTGTGGCTACAACTTCTAGTACTATGTTGAATAAGAGAGGTGAAAGTGGACATCCCTGACTTGTTCCTAATCTTAAGCATCCTATATTTTGATTTGCTCAATCTGGCAACCCTAATGTAGAGCTAATGTACATAGTGGGGGTGACTCCAACTTGAGGAGTGCCATTTATTCATAATTGGCCTCTTCACACTTCCTTCCTTGGCCCTGAATAAACCATGACACTTGGAGCTAACTGATATGGTGCTGCCTATCTAGGCCTGGCAGCCACATTAACCTAGAACTTCACTTGTGCTCTGTAGAATACACTAAACTCAGCTCCCTTGTTGTTGAAGAGAAATAAATATTGTTCCAACCACCAATGTCTGAGGAGGTCTAATCCCACCTCAGTCTATTGTTCCAGTGAGAGTCAAGATCACACTGCTGCAGACTTAGTCTCGAGCCCCCGTTCAGAGCAGGCTGCACACCTGCTGTCTGGCTCAGGTCCACTGGCACACACACCAATTGCACTGTGTAATCTCAGTCCCAACAGACGTTGTATCGCTCATCTGTATAGTGTTCCACGTCTGTGCTGAGGGTAAAAACACTCTAAGTGCAATAAGCTGCCGCAGGGTAATGCCACATGACAGACTCTTGAGAAACTTGAGCTTTAAACATCCCACCTAGTTTGTACTTACAGTGACTTAATGAGATTTCCAGAGTCAGAACTGAAAGGTGGGAGAGGGAAAGTATCAAATCATTGAAAGGGAAATAAAAGTTAAATAAGGTCAATAATATACATACACAAAAATGCTCAGTTTCATTTATAATAGTTTTTCAAACTAAAGAAAGGAGATATCATTGGGGGCCTACAGATTTGGTAAGAATTGCCAAGATTTAAAAGTATCTGGGGTTATCAAGGGTATGAGAAAATTGGTATTGTCATATAGTCAAATGTCACTATTTGTATGGTCTTGTTTGACAGTAAAATTGCATAGAAGAGGTATTTTATAATAAAGAAAAATAAGAAACACCTAAATGTTAACTAATAGGAACTAATAATTATGTTACACTCTTAAGTGAAGAAGGAGAGAGATTATATATAATGGCAAGGAAATATCTGTGATATGTTAAGAAAGGAAATCATAGGATTGTGTATATATATTGTGTGCATGTTCCTCTTTCAGTTTTTAAATTATCTGGATTATAGACAACTAGATAGGCTGGTAGATATATATGTTCCAGTTGGCCACTGAATTACCTAGAGTAATGAGGACAGATAAAAGCACTCTTTCCCAAATTTGAGTCAAATATATGTCCCAATTAAGTGGTGACTTCTAGGCCAGTTTCAAATGATCAAAAGGACAACGTGGGGGTTACTCATTCCATTTTAAGCTCCTACCCCTGGTCATCCTCGGATTGTCATGGGGGCAATTCATTCCAAGTCTAAGCAGTTTCCCTCAGGAGATGGACTAACCGGGTTTTGCGGAGCCTAACCATAAGAAATTTGAGGTCCCCTTTAACAAAAAGTTTTAAAATACCTTGTACAGAAGTTTGAAAATCACTGACCATGTAAATCCACCACTAGAGTACCCCTCAGGGCCAAGGCAGTGAGAGACACAGAGCTCAGGCTCAGCAGGGCGTGGCCGGCACTTCAAGCGCAGAGGTGGAGTGGGAAGCCCAGTCCCCTCGCACCCTCCAAGTGTGCAGCTGGGTGAGGTGGCTGGTGAGTAGCACTCAACTTCACTGCCCCTCCATGGGGGAAGAGAGAGGTTGTTCCCTTACCCCATCCAGGTGAGGGTGTTCCGTGAAAAAATACTCCAGGAGATTGGGGGTGTCTGCTGCCCAACTGGAAGAACCTGAAGGCAGGAGGCATTCTGGATCAGCCTGCACATGAGGGCAGAGGCTTCCGGGGGGGCAGTCGTCTGGCAGTTTGCACTTCTCACTGTTTGAGGGAGATTAGCAAGTACAAATTCCCTGGGCCAAAGGATGCCATGGCCAGCAAGGGCACATGAGAGATCTTGAAGGGACCCCACCCAAGGGCTTCTAATCTAGATGAAGAGGTTAAAGAAAGAAGCAGGGGTGTCATGTCAGGGAAGCAGGGACTAGGATAAAGATAGCAGGAATTAGCCAATGAGCATCAAAGTGTGGGCAGAGGTCTCTGAAGAATCCACTAACATGCCCCCCAAAGAGCCAGCGTTTGGAGGTTTGCAGGACAGAAGGCTGCAGAGAGAATGTAAACACCACCACCTGTGTGGACAGCGCTGTACTCCTCTATCCCTTCTCCTCAACCTTGCTCTGGCTCCACTTAGGAATCACTTGTGAGTGAGGAGAAGTGCAAGACCATGGCGGAGTATGAATAAAGGCACGGACCCACCCCTCTAGCCACAGAGGAAGGAGAGGAGAAGCTGAGAATTAGGGTTGAGGTTGAAGTTTTGTGTCATACTGCATTGGACTTTTACTATCTGAAAATGTGGCCGTTCTCACAGACAAAAGTGAATGATGCAATCTTCCAGAATTGCCATCAATGAACACAGAAAGGGAGATGAGAAAGAGCTGGCTGAAAGGCAGTGGGGAGAGAAAAGTATGCTCTTTCCTGATTGTTCCCCTACTCTGTTCAGCCCATGGAGTACATCAGTTACACAGGATATAGTTCTCATCCAACTTTTCTTTCTCACTTTGTTGAGACTGCTTACAATGGAGGGCCTCCCTACTTCATCACAGCCACACTGTGCACTGAGACATGGTGATTTGTCATAGGATTTGCACTCACACACATGACACATGATCCCCTTGACTCACATTCAGAGTCTCAACAACCATCAGCACAGCATTGGAAAAGTTCTCATTCACTGTATCCCTTGATTTCTAGCCATCCCATTTCTTCTTAATAGAGGCAGCCAAAATGTGTAATCATAATTGACAGTGATTTCTTTATAGTTTGCTTTCAGCTGAGTGACGTGGGCAAGTCTGGGAATGTTTAGGACAACAAACATAAAATTGAAGACGTCAGAGCTGGCCAAAACTTTTGTATAAGTCTCTCAGATTTTTCTGTCCACATATACAATTTCAAAATATCTATAAACAATATTTAAAACTCATGAATAGATTCTCTCTTCCTTCTAGCAGAGTCTACATACTTTCCTGTTTAGTAATAATATGCCTCGACTGTCTTAAAAATTTTCTTCCATTTTAGTTTTTGTATCAGTGGGACACTGTTCACCAGTCACTCAAGTTGGTGCTCTTTTCTCAAGCTGACACATTTGTCCCTTTTAGTGCCACTCCCAAAACATCTAAATGCCTCACTGCCCCCCACCGGCAAAATAATTTCATTTAGCAAACAATTGTTTGCACATTAATTAAGGGCTAATCTGGACATTGGGAATATAATGAAAAATAATACAAAGTTCTGGATTTCACGAGAGTTTTATTATGTTGGGGGATTAGTCAACAGCAAATTGAGAGAGACAGTAGTTGGGATTCTGTAGGTAACAGGATCCATAGAACAGGTAGGTAGGTAGGTACGTAGGTGGGTAGGTAGACAGATAAAAGGAATTGGCTCACACAAGTACAGAGGCTGGCAAACCCTAAATCTGCAGAGCCAACAGTTTCGGTCTGAAGACAGTAGTAGGCTGCTGTAGAACTAGGAAGATGACAGTGTTCCAATTTGAAGGCCATCAGGCAGGAATTTTCTCTTCCTTGGAAGGCAGTCAACCTTTTGTTCTATGCAGGCTTTCAACTGATTGGATGGGGCCCACCCACATTATGGGAGGCAATCTTTACTCAGTCTACCAATTGAAATATTAATCTTATCCAAAAACACTTTAACAGAAACACCCAGAATGACATTTCACCAAATTTTGAGCAGCTCATGGCCCAGTCAAGTTGACACATAAAATTAACCATCACCAGATATAAAAACAAATAAATAAGATGTTTTATGACAGACTACAGAGAAAACAGATCTGGCAATCTCATCACAGGTGATAGGAGAGAAAGTGACAAGGGAAAGGGGAGAAGTTAATATAGGCATGTCTTTAAGTTGTGACATGGCTCAAACTTTAAATACATCAGTATCCAAATGCCATCTTGTGGCTGGTTATTTACATGAAGTTTCATTTATTTGGTGCCGTTCATCCCACATCTGTTAAGATACGGTAAAATGTTTGGAATCAATGGAATTGCCTAAGGCTCCAGGGTTTCTGCTCCCGTTTCACTTGTATTTTTAGTAGCAAACCCATGCTTGGTGGGTTCCAAATACCAGCAGCCACACCAGTTTCACATCATGTCCAACTGCCTTCTTCGCTTGTAATGGATTTGTTGCAAGCACACCATTAAATACAATATTCATGATTAATATCTCTAAGGATGTCATAACAGAAATATGTACACATTTAAACTAACATACACAATCACTTTACAACCCCTATGTTTAGTGTAACAATAACATCATTACGCAGAATCAACAGGACTGAATCATTTCCCCAAATCCAAGCCTCCATAAATAGTAGTCTGCATTCTTGGCCCAATGTAGTAATCTTTGCTTGGTAACTTTATGCAGTCTAATAAAAAACTTACTATAGAAAAGGTCTTGGGCTTGGCCCATAATTCATGATTTCTCTTGAAGACATATTATCGTTATCGTGTAGGTCAAATCTTGACGTTCTTTTCACACACACACCACCACCACCACCGCCGCCGCCGCCGCCGCCGCCGCCGCCGCTCCTTACATCTGCATCGCTCAGAAGGCCCCCTGAAGCTGAGAACTGCTGGCTTTCTGTTTAACAAATGAGTGTGTGTATGAAACCAACACACCGTATACCTTAAACTTACACAATATTGCATATCAACTGTGTCTCAATAAAATAAAAATTTAAAAATATTCTACAAGGCAAAAATGGTTATTAAATGATAAAATCACATGAAAGAACATTTAAAACATATGTAAAAGGTACAACTGTAATAATTTAAATACCCCTGGTGCTCACTTTGGCAGCACATACACTAAAATTGGAACGACATGGAGATTAGCATGGCCTCTGTGCAAGGATAACACACAAATTTGTGAAGTGTAAAAATTAAATAAATAAACGCCCCTGTGTATTAGTTTCCTATTGCTCTATCGCACATTACCACAAACCTGGCTGCTTAAAACAGCACCCATTCACTAGCTCCCAGCTGTGTGTGTGTCAGAAGTCCAGCACGGCGGGACCAAGCTCTCTGTTGAGGTTGCCACACGGCTGCAATTAGTGTGCCAGTCAGGCTGAATGCTCATTGGAGGCTCTGGGGAAGAATCGGTTCCAAGCTCATTCCTGCTGTTGGCAGACTTTAGCTCTTTGTGGCTGTAGGATTTAAGTCCTCCTTTCATTGGCATGTGGCCCCCTCTATCTTCAAGCCAGCAATGACGTGTCAGTCAAATCCTTCCGATGCTTCGAATCTCTAACATCCCAATCTGCAACCCTGGAAAAAACTCTGCCTTTAGAGAGTTCATGTGATGTGATTAGGCCCATCCAGACACTGCTCCCCTTTGATTAACTCAGAATCAGCTGATTATTAACCTTAATCACACCTATAAAATCCCTTTTTCACATTAACTGACAGAACCACAGATGTAACACAAAGGAACAGAGATCATTAGGGCCTTTTTAGAGTTCTTCCTACCACATGTTGTATCCAGCGTCAATGTAACAAGATGGAAATATTACCAATCCTCTGTGGGTACCTTCCTCCTCTTACCTCCTTCCTGCTATCCTGAACTCTGGGTCTGGCCTTCTCTTGCTTTTCTTTACTCCTAGCACATGTGCATGCAACACGAAGAATATACCATTCCAGAGTACAAAATTTCAAAGTATATCTAGATGAAATAATATGAAAATAACCTTGGTGGTAAAGGATAGTCTTTTAACAAGAGTGCTAGAATTATTGGATATCCACAAGAAAAAAAAAAATTCAGCTTTGTTCCATACCTTGCACAATGTACCAAAATTAATTCAAAATGGATCAGAGATCTAAATGTAAAGGCTAAAATCAGAAAGCTTTTAGAAAAAAAGGAAAGCATAAGAGGAAATGTATGTGGCCTTAAGTTATGCAAAGATTTCTTTTTCTTTTTTTTTTTAAGATTTTATTTATTTACTTTTAGAGAGGGGAAGGGAAGGAGAGAGGGAAACATCAATGTGTGGTTGCCTCTTGTGCGCCCCCTACTGGGGACCTGGCCTGCAACTCAGTTGTGTGCCCTAGACTGGGAGTAGAGCTGGTGACCCTTTGATTCGCAGGTGGTGCTCAATCCACTGAGCCACACCAGCCAGGACAGGCAAAGATTTCTTAAACATGATATCAAAAGTAGAATCCACATATGCACAGATTGATAAACTGGACTTACTCAAAATTGAAAACTTCTGCTTTTCAAAATAAACTATTAATTAAGAACATAAAAAGACATGCTACAGACTAGGAGAAAACATTTGCAAATAATATATCTGACAAAGGAATTGTAAGTGGGATATACAAAGAACTATCAAAACTAAATAATTTTTTAAAATCTCAAAATCAAAAACCTCAAAAAAGATTCTAACAGACACTTCATGTAAGATATATAGGTGGCAAATAGACACATAAAAATATGCTCATCCTTATTAGTTATTAGAAAAATGCCAATTAAAAGTACAAGATAAGATTATTCACCTAACTAAAATGGCCGAAATTAGAAAGGTGAGTGGGTAAAAAAATTGTGGTATATCCATACAATGAAATACTTTCTGACAACAAAACAGAATGACCTATTGATACATGCAACACAAATGAATTTCATTATTGTGAATGAAGAAGCGAGACAACAAAAGTACATTAAAAGCAATATAATTTATTGGGAAAGAAAGCAGGTCAGTGGGTGTTTAGGGTGATGGGAAGAATCAGAAGGGGGGTTACATGGGGCAGAAAAGTTTTGAGAATTGTGCTATGTCTGTTATCTTGATGATGTGATGGTTTCCTGTATAAATGTGTGAAACTGCTTAAATTGTGTATATATGTGCAGCTTATTGTATAACAACAATTCTGAATAAATCTATTTAAAAGACAAATAAAGCAATTTACTCTGAACTTTATATATTAAAAAATAAACTGAATGAACTATTTACTAGTTGCTTGAGCATGTGCAAATGAAAACACAGCACAGGGGAGAGTCACCCACAAGTGTGTTTCTAATTAGTTTCAGGGGGACAAATTTAAGAAATAAAAATCTTTGGTATATGATACACTATCATCTTTGGTTCCTGCATAGTCTTATTTATTTTATTTGCTCCTATACTTATCATAATATTATGAAGAGTCATGAGTACCTGGTGAAATAAATAATTTTGATCATTACTTTGACCCATTTTATACCCCGGCCTTCAAAAACCCTGCCTAAAATTACCAACCTCCTTGAATTTCCTATTTAACCTTCTCTTGATATCTTAGAATACTTCATTTAACATGCCTTTGAAAACTTGTTTAGTTCTGAATGTTCTTTAAACTTTTTTGAAATGGGTGTCATGCTCATAGCAGCACTACTCACAGTAGCCAAGAGACGGATGCAACCCACCTGTCCACTGACAGATGAATGGATACATAAATCGTGGTGCATATACACACAGTGGAATACTATTCAGCCTTAAGAAAGAAGGAAATTCGGACACATGCTACAACATGGAAGAACCTTGAGGACATCATGTCAGGTGAAATAAACCAGATACAAAAAGACAAAAACTGTATGATTCCACTTATACGAGGTGTCTAAAGCAGGCGCATCCGCAGCAGCAGAAAGTATAAAGGTGGTTACCGGGCAGCAGGGAGAGGAGGGCAGGGAGTATTTTCATGGGTATAGATGTTCAGATTTATAAAATGAAAAAGTTTTTTAGATATGTTTCACAGAAATACACTTAAAGTGTGTTGAACTATATACTTAAAAATGGTTAAGGTGGTAAATTTCATTGTTATTTATCATATAAACCATTACAAAATAAATGCAAACACTAAATGTAGTCTTTTTCCACTAATATTACTAAATTATTATTCATATTATTGTATGTAACTATGTTTTCACTATTGTAAAATATTACTTTCCTTATTCCTACTTTCTTTGGTTTATTTTGATAGTTTATTTTGCCTGACATTGATTTTCAGCATTAAAAAAATTATGGATTAATGGTTATACATTTTCTGCAATATGTTTTAATGTAGTAAAGATAATATAACATGTATTTTAATATGGAGCATTTGTTATTGTTTAGAACATTTTCTAATTTTTATTATGATTTCTTCTTTGACACATGGGTTATTCAAAAGTATAATTTGAAGACTAATTAAATTAGGATTTTTCTAGTTACATTTTAATTCATTGTAATTCAGAGAATCACAATATATGGATCATTTAAAAAATATTCATGTGATTGAAAAGAATGTCATTCAGTGTTAAGACTTTTCAAATTCTGGTCATCAGATTTTTAGAATTGTAGGTTGTTTAAATCTCCAAGTAGTCAAAATATTTAATGACTTGTTTTTGTCATTAAATTCTGATGTATTTTGGTCAGTATAATACCTATCCTTTGAAATTTGAGATTTTCTTTATGGCTTACAGAATGATGAGTTTTTATAACTGTTAAACTTGTCCATTAAATCAAGCTTATTAACAGTGACATTCAAATCTATGTTTCTAACTGGATTTTTAAAAATATATCAACAATTACATATTTGCTAAATTCTCTACCATGGCATTGGATTTGTTGATTTCATCTTGTAGTTTTATCAACTTTGTATATTCAAATCAATTTAGTATGTATATAAATGTTTAGAATTTTTAATGTAATTTTTACATCTTATTGGTGAATTGAAGATTTACTATTATGTAATAAACATCTGTATCCCTAATAGTGCTTTTTATTTTAAAGTACATATTTTATATTATTTTATAATAATTAATAAGTTATACCACCTTTCTTTTAATTAGCATTTACCTAACATATATTTCATATTCTCTTACATATTGCCTCTATATAGCCTTATGTATTAGATTATCTTATAAATTAGCATGAAACTGGATTTTTAAAATCCATTCCATTAGTCTCTATTATTTCATTTACAATTTTAGTTCATTTATATTGGTCATGATTATTTATACATTTGGATTTGTTTTAATCATCTTTTTATTCAATTTTCTTGTTTTACTATTTTTCATTTCTTATTTGTTTCTGTGAAGCAGTGTTAACCATCCTTATTACCAAGAACTTCATGATTTAAAAAAAGTATTAGTGAGCATTAGCTTTCTGTTTGGTGAGGGTGCCATGGCTTTCCTTCCACTCTTCTCTTAGCTGCTATTGGTCCAAAGCTGGGGAAATAACCTCAAGGAAATTTGACCCAGTTTCTTCCCTGGTCTATTTTTCAGTTTAAGAAACCAATCCCAGAGGATTAGGGAAATCCCAAGTGGTAAGGAGCTCACACCCTTTGAAGAAGCAGGCAGATGACAGGAACCTAGTAAGGAAGAACTACTTGCTCTTCCTTCCATCGCCACCATTTACAGACCCTGCCTTCCCTATGATCTGCAGGCAGTTGGGACCACAGGGTGTCAGTCTCTCTAAGGATCCACCAATGCTTCCAGGCCTGTCCCTCACAGTGTTGCTCCCCTACCGCCATCTCTACCACCAGCACGTCCTTTTCTTTCTTGCCAAAATACTGCACTGCTTTCTTAGAAAAGGAAGAGATCCACAGTTCTCTGCACCTTCTTTCACTTGGTCCAAACTGTAATTTATGAAGCAGGAATTCTATGGTGTTTGAACAAGGTAGTTGACATTTTCCTAAATGCAGATATCTTACTTTACTCCCCCAAATTTAATTTCTTTAGTCTTTTTTTTAGAGTGATTTGGGGGGTCAAAAATCAGGATCAGTACTATGTAAGCTTGTTCTTATATGTTCATATCCTTGGTTATCTACATGGTCTAATTCTCCTAAAATGACTTTATACTGTTTGTGTAATTTAAATATAAATTTCACCTAAGTTTATTTAAAAATAAATGTCATTAAATTTCATCCTAGTGTTTTCCAATCAATTCTTGCAACAAATATTTGAGGTTATAGTGTTCTAGGATGACATTAGCTGACTTGTAATTGTCTGTTTAAATAAAGTCTCTTTTGCTCTTTTTACTACTAATATGATAATTATATGAGCCAAGCAGAATGCACCTCTACTCTGGAGATTATCCATGAAAATGATACAATTAATGTATATCCTGAGGCATTCTGTTTGAGTCTTTCCAATCCAACGCTCTTATAAACAGGATAAAAACATCAGCATTTAGATTAACAGATGAATTTTGTTTTAAATATTTCCTTAATTATAATCTATTTAATTTTTTTGCAATTTAAGGGATTTTTGTTGTTATTGTTATTGGTTTCCAGAGAAAATCTCTTACTTGTGTTTCTTATATGATGATTTTGTGTTTTCTGGGATGCAGAGCTGAAAAAATATGATGGCAGTTGCTCCAAAAAGCTGTCTTCTCATTTTGCTCTTTTAAATTTTGCACTCAAGCAACAATTCTCTTTTGGAAATATATCTTTAGAAAAAAACAAGTCATAGATCACTGATTCATGCAGAAATACAAGTTTCCAAAACTGGAGGAAGCTCAGTGAATCTTGGGGAAAAGTTTTTTTTTAAAAGCAAATAATTCCTGCTAGAATGCTTGCTTCCTCTAGAAACTTAGAAAGACTGAGCCATACGGGTCAGATGAATGTGAGATGCTGGTTTTTCTCGTCTTAGAGAAACGAGAGACAAAGCCTACGTGTGACCAGCAAAGCTATAGCTCGGAGAGCCAAGGTGGAGCTTCAGCATTTCAGCAGAGACCAATTTTTGTTTTAGGACTCCACACATGATTCAGATTTAAAACCTGCAACTTGCAGAGACTCGAAAAGCATCCTAGACAAAAATAAAAGGGTAAAAAAGTGGAAGAAATAAACTATAGTATCAAGATGTGATGCCAATGATGAGGTGACCCTGATGTCCACGCAATCTAAGTGGAGAAAAGGAAGGAGAATGAAGCAACTGGTAGCTGTATGCTAGAGCGGGGCCACCCTGGTTTTAGGAGACTGGGCTCTGTTCTGTGTCTGTTCTTTCGCTTGTCTGCCCTTTCTTGGGAGCGCAGTGTTGTGGAAAGAATATTGGCCAGATCAACAATAAAAACAAAAAACCCTCTGTTTTCAATGTAGAAAATGGATGGCATCCTTAGCTAATAAGTGTTTAATTCTATCAACAGCTCTAGTTAAATAGATTAAATTTGGTCTCTATCATCAGATTTCACTGTTTCAGAAAGATGCATCTGTTACATACACAGAAAGGCAGGCCATCCATGAAACATGAAAGCGATACAGGGCGCCTGGCTCAGGCCAAGGGCCTCCCCATCCTGCAGCTAAGTGGTGAAGCTCTGCCATGTGGTTCTAATTAAGTACCTCAAAAGTGCACTTCACATCAAAATCTAAAGAGACAACCCTAGATTAAATGCAGGCTCAACACATACACATTTTAGGATTCAGTGGAGGTATTTCAATTGTATAACATATGTAGTCATTTCTGGTACATAAAATGGATTTTTACAGGCTCTTACAGAATCCATAAAGAAGCCTACCTACTTTTTATAGTCTTTCTGACAACATTTTGTATAAAGGTTGACATTTATCCTTTGAATTGTGTTAATTGGATGGTTTGGCTTCTGCATCCCTATCACATGACTTTGAGATATGTGAACAGCAGCAAGAGGCAAGGAAAGGAACAAACAGGCCCAGCAGAGATAGTGGGAGTGTAGAGGCAACAGGAAGAGGAAGACAACAGGGAGAGAGCAGAGGGACAATTAGAGGATCCACCCCAAACTTAGCGTGCCTCCTCTTTACCTGCTCCTGTGATCACCCACCGCAGTACCTCACCAGCCTGAAGAGAGACACAAACCTCTTAGCTTTGGAGAGGCAGAATAATGGCCCCCCAGAGTTGCCCACACTCTTATTCTCAAAACCAGTGAATATGTCACTTTCTATGGCAAAAGGGACTTTGCAGAATTGACTTAGTTAAGGATCCTGTAGAGAGATAATCCTAAATTATCTGAGTGGGCTGGATGTAATCACAAGTGTCCTTATAAGAGAGAGGAAGGGGGTTCAAACTCAGAGGAGATGTATGACAGGAGAGAGAGAGAAAGAGGGAGAGGGAGGGAAAGGGAGAGAGGGAGAGGGAGGGGGAGAGAGAGAGAGAGGGAGAGGGAGGGAGAGGGAGAGGGAGGGAGAGAGGGAGAGGGAGGGAGAGAGAGAGAGAGAGAGGGAGAGAGAGAGGGAGGGAGGGAGAGAAAGAGAGAGAGAGGGAGAGAGGGAGAGAGAGAGAGGGAGAGGGAGAGAAAGAGAGAGAGAGGGAGAGAGGGGGAGAGAGAGAGAGAGGGAGAGAGAGATTTAGAGCCACTGTTGCCTCTGAAAATGGGGAAAGACCATGAGCCAAGGAGTGCATGTGGCCTCTAGAAGCCATAAAAAAGAGAAAGGAAATGGATTCCCCCCCAGACGCTTCAGAAGGAACAAGGCCCTGGCAACACCTAGGGCTTCTGACCTCCAGAAACGTAAGAGATTAAATCTGTGTTGTTTTGACCCACTAGGTTTTCGATAATTTGTTACAGCAGCAATAGGAAACTAATACATCTATCTCTCTGCCCCAATAAATAGTTAATGATTTACACCTCCAATGCTTCAAATCTTTTTTAAAAGATTTTATTTCTTTATTTTTAGAGAGAGAGGAAGGGAAGGAGAAAGAGAGGGAGAGAAACATCAACGTGTGATTGCCTCCTACATGCCCCCAACTGGGGACCTGGCCCACAACTTAGGCATGTGCCCTGAATGGGAATTGAACCAGCAACCCTTTGGTTTGCAGGCCAGTGCTTAATACACTGAGCCACACCAGCCAGGGTTCATTTCTTCAAATCTTGATGGCCCTCCCAAACTTCAAAGTTTGTGTTTCTGTGATTATTAACGAGGTGACTATGAGGAAGCCTTTGTTGCTTTTTAAATATGCTCAAAGAATAAATAAATTCATGAGTTCTAATAAATAAATTATGAGTTCCTGTAAATAAATTATGAGTTCTAATGTTAAAGATTCTCAGAGCTAAAAACAGTGTAGCCACAGAAATGGAGTGGTATGCCACATACATTTCAGCTGATAAGGATGGGAACCCTGTGCCCACACGAGAAGGTAACCACTTACAGTAAGAAAAATCAACTTGCTTACACATCTTTTTTTCTGCACAACCTTGGGAATCTATATTCACTTCCAGGAAAACAAGAATTCTGAAATTGTTAAAGGAATATCTCTCACCTGAAAGCATTAAAATAGAAATGTATCTCATAAATATAAATATATGCTCAAGAACAACCAGATAATTGAGGAAAATCAACACCATGAAAAAGAACTAACATTGGGGGAAATAGAATATGCAAAGAAGACTGGAGGAAACTCCGAAATAGTCATTGGTATCCTCAGAGAGATGAGAGGCCATCACAAGAAAAAGTTAGTAGGAAAAAGTGATCACAATTATTGGACAATGAAAACAATTGCTATTCCCAACTCCACAAATAAATCTCAGTACTTGAATTGAATTACATAATAAAAATAAGTGAAGATTAAATAGGTAACCTGGATGGATTCTTCTGTAATAAAGTACAAAATAAAAATGTAATGAGTTATGAGAAAAAGGTGAAAAGATAAGAAAGATAGATGAGTCCACTGAAAGTCTAGCAGAAGTTATGTGGGAAAAGGTATATCAGATATATATAATTTAAATTTTTGATAGGGATAAAGTTATTTAAATATCAAAGAATAAATGAAGGAAGAAAGAAAAAAGAAGGGAAGGAAAAAGGAAGGAAGGGAGGAAGGAAGGAAGGGAGGGAGGGAGGGAGGGAGGAAGGGAGAGAGGGAGGGAGGGAGGGAGGGAGGAAGGGAGGGAGGGAGGGAGGGAGGGAAGGAGGAACTAGAGCAAAACTGTGGGTTACCCACAAAAATATTTGAGCAAACTGGCGTATGACTGTACATATGCAAGAAATCCATACAGTAATATCTTTTAAAAACTTAGAATTCAAATACAGAACCAAACCATCACATAATCTTGAAGGCAGAAAAGAAGATATTTTTCAATTGCAAAGATTCTGAAAGTTGACCTCTTGGAATTCATGCCAATGAATTACTATATAATGTACTTCACCAAAAAGATTAGTAAACAAAAAATAGAAAGCTGGAAAAAAAGCCATGCTAGAATTCAAGAATATGAAAGTGTTCTTCTAGTATTCTTTAGAATACTAAAGAATTTAGGCTAGCCAGTGTTGTTTTTTTAATCATTTTTATTGTTACTCTATTATAGTTGTCCCAATTTTCCCCCTTTTGCCCTCCTCTGCCCATCTCAACCCCCATTCCTGCAGTCATTTTTCACACTGTTGTCCATGTCCATGGGTCATTCATACATTTTCCTTGATTAGTCCCTTCCCCTTCTTTCCACCATTATCCCTCTTCCTCCTCCCCTCTGTCAGTCTGTTCCATGTTTACATGCCTGTGGTTCTATTTTGTTCGTTAGTTTATTTTGTTCATTGGATTCCTCTTATAGGTGAGATCATATGGTATTTGTCTTTCACCAGCTGGCTTATTTCACTTAGCATAATATTCACCAGTTCTATCCATGCTGTCACAAAAGGTAGGAGTTCCTTATTTCTTTCTGCTGCATAGTATTCCATTGTGTAAATGTACAAGCTTTTTATCCATTCATCTGATGGGAACTTAGGCTGTTTCCAGCACTTCGCTATTGTATATAGCACTGATATGAACACAACGTTGCATAAGTTCTTTTGAACTGGTGATTCAAGATTCTTAGGGTACATTCCCATCAGTGTAATCGGTGGGCCAAAAGACAGTTACACTTTTAGTTTTTTGAGGAAATTCCATACTGTTTTCCACAGTGGCTGCATCAGTCTGCATTCCTACCAATAATGTTCCCTTTTCTCCACATCCTCTCCAGCACTGTTGTTTGTCGATTTATTAATGATATCTATTCTTATAGGTGTGAGGTGATATCTCTTTATGGTTTTCATTTGCATCTCTCTGATGGCTAATGACATTGAGTGTCTTTTCATATGTCCATGGGTCATCTGTATGTCACCTTTGAAGAAGTGCCTATTCAGGTCCTTTTCCCATTTTTTGAGTGGATTGTTTGTGTTCCTGGTGTTGAGTCGTATGAGTTCTTTATATATTTTGGAGATCAAACCCTTGTCCAATGTATCATTGGCAAATATGTTCTCCCATATTGTCAGTTCCCTTTTCATTTTTATGTTGGTTTCTTTAGCTATGCAGAAGCTTTTTAGTTTGATGTAGTCCCATTTATTTTTTCCTTTATTTCCCCCGCCCTAGGAAGTATATTGACAAATATATTGTTACATGGGATATCTGAAATTTTCCTGTCTGTGTTTTCCTCTAGGACCTCTTTGGTGTCACAATTTATATTTAAGTCTTTTACCCATTTTGAGTTTATTATGGTGTATGGTGTAAGTTGGTGGTCTAGTTTCTTTTTCTTTTGTAAGATTTTATTTATTTATTTTTAGAGAGGGAAGGGAGGGAGAAAGAGAGAGAGAGAAACATCAATGTGCAGTTGCTGGGGGACATAGCCTGCAACCTAGGCATGTGCCCTGACTGGGAATTGAACCTGCAATGCCTGGTTCGCAGCCCGCGCTCAATCCACTGAGCTACACCAGCCAGGGCTAGTTTTTTTTTCTTTCTTTTTTTTTTCTTTCTTTTTTTTTTTGCATGTAGCTGTCCAGTTCTTTCAACACCATTTATTGATGAGGATATTTTTACTCCATTGAACGCTCCTGCACCCTTTGTCAAATATTAATCGACCCTAGAGACATGGGCTTATTTTTGGGCTCTCTATTAATGTTCCATTGATCTACGTGTTTGTTCTTATGCCAGTATCAGACTGGTTTGATTACAGTGGCCTTGTAGTATAGTTTGATATAGTATTGTGATCCCTCCTACTTTGTTCTTTCTCAAGATTGCTGAGGCAATTCAGGGTCTCATTTGGTTCCACATAGATTTTTGAAATATTTGTTCTAAACCTGTGAAATATGCCATTGATGTTTTAATAGGAATTGGACTGAATCTATAAATTACTTTAGGTAGTACGGACATTTAATGATGTTAATTCTTCCAACCCATGAACACAGTATATGCTTGCATTTATTTGTATCTTCCTTCATTTCTTTCTTCAGTGTTCTAAGGCTTTCTGAGTACAGGTCTTTTACCTCCTTTTTTACATTTATTCCTAAGTACTTTATTTTTCTTGTTGCTATAGTAAATGGGGTGTTTTTCCTAGTTTCTCTTTCTGATATTTCATTGTTAGTATACACAAATGCCCTTGATTTCTGAATACTGACTTAGTATCCTGTTATTTTGCTAAATTGACTTATTAGGTTGAGTAGTTTTTTAGTGGAGACTATAGGGTTTTCTATGTACACTATCATGTCATCATGAATAATGACAGTTTCACTTCCTCCTTTCTAATTGGGATGCCTTTTAATTCTTTTTCTTGTCTGATGACTGTGACTAAAACTTCCAGTACTCTATTAAATATGAGTGGTGAAAGCAGACACCCTTGTCTTGTGCTTATCTTAAGGGAAAGCTCTTAATTTTTGCCCCTTGAGTATAAAGTTGGCTGTAGATTTCTTTTATATGGCTTTTATTATGCTGAGGTATCCTCCCTCTATTCCCACTTTGCTAAGTGTTTTCATCATAAATGGGTGCTGAATTTTATCAAATGTTTTTTCAGCATCTACTGATATGATCGCATGGTTTTGTCCTTCATTTTGTTTACGTGATGTATTACATTTATTGATTTGTGAATATTGTACCATCCTTCCATCCCTGAGATAAATCCCACTTGATCATGGGGTATGATCTTTTTTTAAAAAAAGATTTTATTTATTTATCCCCAGAGAGGGAAGGGATGGAGAAAGAGAGAGAGAGAAACACCAATGTGCAGTTGCTGGGGGCCGTGGTCTGCAACCCAGGCATGTGCCCTGACTGGGAATTGAACCTGCGATGCTTTGGTTCGCCACCTGCGCTCAAACCACTGAGCTATGCCAGCCAGGGTGGGTATGATCTTTTTAATGTATTACTGAATCTGGTCTGTCAATATTTTGTTGAGGATTTTAGCATCTATATTCATCAGATATATTAGGCTGTAGTTTTTTTTTTCTTTTTTTGTTGCGTCTTTACCTGGTTTTGGAATTATACTGGCCTTGTAAAAAAAGTTTGGGAGTCTCTCATCTTATTGAACTTTTCGAAAGAGTTTGAGAAGGATAGGAGTTAGTTCTTCCTCAAATGTTTGCTGAAATTCTCCTGTGAAGCCATCTGGTTCAGGGCTTTTGTGTCCCAAGAGTTCTTTGATTACTGCTTCAATTTCACTAGTTGTTATTGGTCTATTCAGGCTTTCTGCTTCTTCTTGATTCAGCTTTGGAAGATTGTATGTTTTAGAAATTTGTCCATTTCATCCATGTTGTCTAATTTCTTGGCATATAGTTGTTCATAGTAAATTTCTTACAATCCTTTGTATTTCTGTGCTATCAGTTGTAACTTCTCCTCTTTCATTTCTGATTTTATTTTTTTGGGTCCTCTCTGTTTCTTGATGAGTCTGGTTAAAGGCTTGTCAATTTTCTTTATCTTTTCCAAGAACAAGCTCCTGGATTTATTGATCCTTTAGTCTTTTAGTCTCTATGCTATTTAATTTTGCTCTGATCTTGACTATTTCCTTCCTTCTACTTGCTCTGAGCTTTGTTTGTTATTGTTCCTCTAGTTCTTGTAGATGTAGGATTAAGTTGTTTATTTGAGAGTTTTCTGTCTCCTTTAGATAGGCCTGTATTGCTATGAACTTCCCTCTCAGTGCTGCCCATAGGTTTTGGGTTGTGTGTTCATTTTCATTTGTTTCCAGATACTTTTTGATTTCTTCCTTGATCTCACTGTTGACTCATTCATTATTTAATAATATGTTATTTAATCTCTACTTGAATGTTTTTGAGTTTGTCCTTGAGGTTGATTTCTAGTTTCAATCCATTGTGATCTGAGCACATGCTTGATACGATTTCAATTTTCTTGAATTTTTTGAGGCTTGTTTTATGTCCTACCATGTGGTCTATCTCTGAAAATGCTCCATGTGCATTTGAAACGAATGTATATTTTGCTCCTTTGGGGTGAAAGGTTCTGTATATATGAATTAAGTCCATTTGATCCAGAGTGCCACTCAGTGCCACAATATCCTTGTTGATTCTTTGGAAGATCTATCCATTGTTGACAATGGGGTGTTGAAATTCCCTCCAATGACTGCGTTGTTGACAATATCTCTCTTGAAGACCTCCAAGATTTTCTTTATATATTTAGGTGCTCCTATGTTTGGTGCATATATTATTATAAGGGTTGTATCATCCTGTTAGATTGCTCCCTTAAGTATTATGTAATGACCTTCTTTGTCCCTTTTTATGGCTTTTGTTTTGAAGTTTATTTTGTCTGATATAACTACTGCTACTCCAATTTCCTTTTTGTGTCCATTGGAATATATATTTTTTCCATCCCTTCACTTTCAACCTATATAGATCTTTTGTTCTCAAATGGGTCTCTTATAGACAGCTTATATGCAGGTTATGTTTTCTTATCCATTTAGCTTTCCTATGTCTTTTGATTGGAGCATTTAATCCATTTACATTTTACATTATTATTGATAGGTACTTATTTGTTGCCACTTTTACTGTACCTGTGTTCCTCTCTCTGTCTCTATCCTTTTTATAGAAGTCCCTTTAGCATCGCTTGCAGTGCTGGCTTTGTGGAGATGTACTCTTTTAGCATTCCTTTGCTTGGGAAGCACTTTATTTCACCTTCCATGTTAAATGGCAGCTTTGCTGGATAGAGTAGTCTTGGTTGTAGGTCCTTGTCTTTCATTACTTGGAATATTTTGTGCCAGTCCCTTCTGGCTTGTAGTGTTTCTGTTGAGAAATCAGGTAATAGATTTATCAGAGCTCCCTAGTATGTTACTAGCTATTTCTCCCTTGCTGCCTTTAAGATTCTCTTTGTCTTTAAAATTTGCCATTTTAATTATGATGTGTCTTGGAGTGAGCCTCTTTGGGTTCATCCAGATTGGGACCCTCTATACTTCCTGAACTTGTGCAACTTTTTCCCTCTACAATTTAGGAAAGTTTTCTGTCTTTATTTTTTCAAACAGATTTTCTATTCCTTGCTCCTTCTCTTCTGATATTCCTATGATGTGAGTGTTGATATGTTTCATGCTGTCCTGAAGCTCCCTTAAAGGATCCTCATTCTTTTTGAGTCTTTTTTTTTTTTCATTTTGTTGCTCTGACTGGGTATTTCTTTCTACCTTGCCTCCCAGCTCTCTGATTTGGTCCTCTGCTTCATCTAGCCTGCTTTTAATTCCTTCTAGTGTATTTTTCATTTTGAATATTGTAGTCTTCATTTCTTCCTGGTTCTTGATCATAGTTTCTATGTCCCTTTTCATGCTGCTATAGTTCCTTGTAGTTTTCACTGAGTTCCTTAAGCATCCTTACAACCATTATTTTGAATTTTATGTCTGATAGATTACTTGCCTCAATTCCATTTAGCTTTTCCTGGCAATTCCTCCTTTCCTTTCGACTGGGGGCTCTTTGTCTCCCCATTTTAGGTGACTTTTTTTGTTTGTTTCTATATATCAGGTTCCTCTGCTTTGCCTGCCTGTTTATGTAGGTTGATCTTCTGTGGTAGGCAATCGTGGGACTCAGTGGTGCAGTCTCTTTGATCTCTTGATCTGGATACTCTAGGGTTGCCCCTTATTCGGTTTATAGGGGCTCTCTTTTTGTACTAGGGTGTTGACTAATGATGGCTCATTTGCTGTTGGGTTTTCTCCTCTGGCTGGCTGACTGGGAGCCACAACCCCTGCTATGTCTTGCATGCTGCTGTACAGGTGCTGCTTAACAAAGCAATACTATCCAGAAAACCAAACCCATGACCACAAAAGTACCCCACCACCACCACATCAGCAATATTAACAGCAATGTTTCCAGCAATTGAGGAAAGATTAATAAAGGTGGAGAGAGATTAAGAATATTATAAGATAGGGAAAGAGAATATGAAATGACTAAAGGAGAGAGAAATTATTTTGAGTGGGAAGAGGGAGGAGAAATAACAAGTAGGGAACAGAAAACAAAGTGAAGAGAGGGAGAAAATAAAATTTAAAATGTAAGTAACACAGGGAAAGGTGATGGGAAAATGGAGTAAGAAAAGAGTATATTATGAAGTTTGAAATATAATTTAAAAAGTAATGAGCCAAAGGGGATAACATTGCAGAAAAACCATAACAAGGCCAATAACAATGAGAGCTGAGAAAAGATTAACAAAGTTGAAAAGAGAATAAGAATATTATCCAAAAAAGAAAAGAGAATATGCTGTCTACAATTAAGAAAAGTGATTTTGAGAGGAGAAAGGGAGGAGAAATAATGAGAGTAAGGAATAGAATTCAGGCTAAAAAAGGGAAAAATTAAAATTCCAAACTCAAATAAACATGGGCAGGAAGAAGGCAAAATGAAATAAAACTGGGGGAGAGTAACCTATGAGATTTGAAATTTTAAAAAAGTGAACAAGTAGGAATACAGTTGAAGAAAAGCAATAACTGTAACATCCACGCCAAACAAGCCACAACTTATAAAAGTGAAAAGAAAATAAGAATATTATGAGGGGAAAAAGAATGAGAGCTGAATAAAGGAGGGAAGAATTATTTTTGAGACAATAGAGGGAGGGGAAATAGTACAAGTAAGGAATAGGAATGAAGCATAATGTGGGGGGAAATAAGATTTAAATGAAAATAAGAAAAGGCAGGAAGAAGGCAAAATGGAGTAAGATAAGGGAGGGGTACAATGTGAGATTTGAAATTAAAAAATAACATAACACCTAAATAAAAAGAATAAGAAATAAAAGACAAAGAACAGTGATTTAGTTGGAATATAATTGATGCAAAAGATCTTAAAAGACTAGGTGAAAAAAAATAATGCAAATTCTGATAAGGAACAAACTGGAATTCATCTCAGCAGGGTTTGGTGTTTCTCTTCCATCTTCTCTTTCTAAATCCACCTCTGGCTTTTTATCAGCTCAAGGTCCCAGGGTGGGTCATCCAACTTCTGGCAACACCAACTGTATCACTTTCACCTGCCTCTAGAGAGGGCATCTATTGCAATTGGGAAGGTGCGGCCTTTGGGTCTTCCTTGGGAGGCACTGTTCAGTCTTCTGGGAAAGTTGCAGGTATGTTCCCCCTACTGCTGTACTACCTGTCATGGTCTGTCCCAGCTTATTTCCAATAATGTATAGCTTCTGCTGAATTAGCTGTCTGTTCCAAGGGTGGGGGGCGGGGCATGCAATCTGTGTAGGAGAATCAGTTCTTACCTGTTTGGTGTTGACGGTGGCTCTGTGTGTTAGCTGAGACTGGGCAGGGCCCTGATTCCCCTTGCTGCACCAATTTCTGATCTCCCTGCTTTGCTGGCCTCAGTGAAATAGGACCCTTGGAACCAATGTATTTTGTTTCCCTGAGAGAATTTCAAAATGGGCCCTTTAGACATTACGCTTTCTGTCTTTGTCTTGTGGATATGCACTCTTCAGGGAGTTCTTGAGCCTCTCCTGCTAGTGATTCTGCAGGAGGTTAGGCCTGGGTGCATCCTTCCCTTCCCAGAGGTTTGATCTCCCCCAGGGAAGGCGGCTCTATCTGGCTGTACATAATTTCAGGTGCTCTGCTCCCGCCCATCCAGGTCCCAGCCACTGCCCCCACAGCAGACAGTCCTGGACTCTCCACTCTGTGCAGCCTTCGGCCTGCCAGCTGCACTGTGCTGGGCCTGAGAAGTCCACTCACTGCGCACCTTTCTGATCTCTCTGCCCACCTGCACTCAGTGGGTTTGTGCCCTCAATCCTTTCCCCTTGCTGGCAGGGCGGATGCACATGGGTTCCCTGCCCAGCACACCTCTGCTCCCCTTTTACAAAGTCTGTCCAGCCATTCCCACTGCAGCACTGAGTCATCATCTGGCTTTCCTCACACACTACCCCCCTTCGAACCCAAAAGTCTCTCACAGTAATGTCTGGCCACAGCCCGACCCACGTGCAGACAGACTCCCTCTCTCTGGCACTCTCCCGGTTGGCGTTTGCCATTGCAGCTACGGGTGTGATGTTTGTTGTGTGTGTGTGTAGCCTGGATCTCCCCGACTTTGTGTATCCAAGTCAGTCCAGGCCTGGGTCTGGGGGTTCTCTGCCCTGGGAGGGGAGGGAGCTGCAGAGCTGTGATTTCTGACTAGGCTCTCCGTGGCTGCAAGTACCACATGTGGGGTATTTCCCTTCAACCTATACAATCTCTTTACTGCCCACTGTGAAGTGTCCTCTGTACTCCTTGGCTTCTAAACTTCATATCAGCTAAGATTCCACTGAATGATCAGTTTGTTTTTCAGAAGATCAGTCAAGTATCCAAGCTGGGTACAAGAGCAAGTGGACTCAACTGCCATCTTCTCTTCTAAGACTAGGCAGTTTTAAGTGAGGGAAGAGAGACATCATTTTTTTACTGAGGTAAAATTTATATAGAGTAAAATGTAAGATCTTAAGTAAATAATTCAATGAGTTTTGGAAAATCTTTCCTTATGTTCCCTTTAGTCAATCACTAATGTCCTTAGGCAATCACTCTTTTGATTTCTAGCAACACAGATGAGTTTTGCCTATCCTTGAAATTCTCACAAATGAAATCAGATATTGTTACCTGGCTTCTTTCAGTCAACTTTGAATATGACTTATTCATGTTTGGCATGTATCGATATTATTCATCCCTCCCTTTTTTAAAATGCTGTGTAGTATTTCGTTTGAGAATATACCATATTTTTAAATCTTTGGCCTCTTTCCTGTGGGTGGATATGACACTCATTTCCAATTTAGGATTATTAAGAATAATGCCACTATGAGTATTATGCACAAGTCTTTCATGTGTGAAACTGGTGGGTCATAGGACAGATGAATGTTTAACTTTTTAAAAAAGTGCCACATTCATTCATGATAAAAACTCTCAACAAACTGGGTAGAGAGGGCATGTACCTCAATATAATAAAGGCCAAGTAGGACAAACACACACAGCTGTCACACTCTGGTGAAAACCTAAATGCTTTTCCTCTAATACCAAGAAAAACATGAAGATACCCACTCTGGCCACTTTTATTCAATACAGTATTGGAAGTCCTAACCAGGGCAATCAGACAAGAAAATAAAGTCATTCAAATAAAAAATTAAGTAAAACTGTCTCTATTTGCAGAAGACATGATAGTATATGTAGAAAACCCTAGAGACTCCATCAAGAAGCCTGTTAGAACCCATAAATAAATTCAGTAAAGTTGCAGGATACAAAATCAATATAAAGAATCAGTTGCACTTCTATATTCTAACAGCAAACTATCAGAAAAAGAACAAATATTAAATCCAATTTATAACTGCATCAAAAAGAGTAAAATACCTAGGAATAAATTTAATCAAGGAGGTTAAAGATCTGTACAATGAAAGCTATAAGACATTTATGAAAGAAACTGAAGACAAATAAATGGAAAGATAGTCTACGCTCATGAAAAAAAAATCAGAAAAAGAAGAAAAGAGATGTTCAACTTCCCTTATAATTAATCAAATAAAAATTAAAACAACAACAAAAACTTCAAGATAAAAAATACTAGCACAGGAATGAATAAGGGGCTCCCTGTCAAGATGGCAGAGTAGGTAACACTGTGCCAGCATCCTCTCATGACCACATCAAAATTACAACTAAATTACAGATCAAACATCGTTAAGAACCACTTGCAATCTAGCTGAACAGAAGTCCAACAACCAAGGAAATACAGAACAAGCCACTTCAAGACCGGTAGGAGGGGTGAAGAGATGGAATGAGCTGGACCCATGCCTGTGTGGCAGTTAAAACTCAGAGGAGTATCTCAGCTCTGGAGGCTCCTCCTAAAAAGAGAGGGGTCCCAGCCCTCACCTGGTCTCCCAGCCCAGGATTCCACAGTTACTCTCACTCACTCTGAACTCCAGTTCTGGGCAGCAGCTTGAAAACTGCAGGGAACAATGGGGAGGAACTGAGTCGTCTGGCTTCAGGGCAAGGACAGGAGGAGCAGCTTTCTCCCAGAGAGAAGTGCTGGCAGAAGCCATTGTCCCTTTGCTAAGCCCCCTCTCCACCCTCCACAGGTAGAGGCCAGTGCCATATCTGAGTCTCCAACCTGGCTAACACTGTACCACACCCTGGTGACTCTTTGAGACCCTGCCCCACCCAAATTTTGGGTTCACCCAAGCTGTTTCCAGGGCTTTTTTCATACAATTGGCCTGTCTTGGCTCGTGCTGCAAACTTTGTTAAAATCTCTCAAAGGTTCACGAACACCCCAAAAGCAGCATCTGGCTTTGTGCCTTTTGCTAAGTGGCCCCAGGCCTGGCACTAGCTGCAGGTGGCCTTGGTTTGTAGCTTGGCCTCTCCCCAGCACAAGTAGCAGCCATCAGTAGTTCACTTTGTAGTTCATGCCAGGTGGCCCCAGACAGGGCCCAGGCAGCAGCTAACCTTGACCTAAACCTCCTGGTAGACCCAAAAGCCTACATACCATTGCACAACTTCAGACCATGCAGGAGCACCACCCAACCACCTCCACAAGTAACACACTAAAAGTGCAGACTCCACAGGCAACAGATCTCCACTGTAGTGAGTCCTTCTGTGTGGAGTCTGCCCCTTCACAGCAGCTCCTCCACTGTAGTCGTGGCCAGTTCTCATAGTCACTCAGCTTGGGAGTCAGTCCCTCCAATTGAGATGCCAAGAGCAATCAAGTCTCAGCTACAACAGAGGGGTGCACAAATCCATGTGGGGGTTGCACCTTGAGCACTTGGCTCAGATTACTGAGAAGGCTCCCCACTAGGCCCTACAGGGCACCTACTAAATAAGGCCACTGAACCATGATGAGGAAACAGAGCAGATCTATCTAATACATAGAAACATAGAGAGGCAACCAAAATGGGAGACATAAACATATGTCCCAAATGAAAGAACAGGAGAAATCTCCAAAACAAACAAAAAAGACACAACTAAATGAAATAAAGACAAGCAAACTACCAGATACTGAGTTCAAAACAATAGTTAGAAGAATGCTTAAGGAACTTAGTGAGAACTTAACTAGCGTACAGAAAGACCCAGAAACCATAAGAAAGAGTCAGTCAGAAATGAAAAATATAATAACTTAAGTGAAGAATACACTAAAAGAAATGAACAGATTTGATGAAGTAGAGCATCAAATCAACAATTTGGAACTAGGTAGCAGAAAACACCCAATCAGAACAGCAAAAACATTTTTAAAAAATTGAGTCACATTTAAGGGATCTCTGGGACAACATCAAGTATAACAACACCCACATCATAGTGGTACCAGAAGGAGAAAAGAGAAAGCAAGGGAATGAGAACCCATTTGAAGAAATAAGGACTGCAAACTTCCCTAACTGGGTGAAGGAAAAACCCACAAGTCCAGGAGGAGTCCCAAAGAATATGGACCCAAAGAGGACCACAGCAAGACACATCATAATTAAAATGCCTAAGGTTGAGAACAAATAGAAAACCTTAAAAGCAGCAAGAGAAAGACAGTTAGTTATCCACAAAGGAGCTTCCATAAGACTGTCAGCTGATTTCTCAACAGAAACATTTTAGGCCAGAAAAGACTGACACAAAATATTAAAAGCAATGAAAAACAAGGATCTACAACCAAGGTTACCCAGCAAAGATATCACTTAGAATTGAAAGACATATAAAGATCTTCCCAGACAAGAAAAAGCTAAAGTAGTTCATCACCACAAAACCAGTATTATAAGAAACGTCTTCTTTAAGAAGAAATCAAAAATAAGAATAATGAAATGGCAATAACTATATACCTATCAATAATTACTTTAAATGCAAATGGTTTAAATATTCCAATCAAAAGGCATACAGTGGTGGAAGGGATAGCAAAACAAGATCTATCATATGTGTCTACAAAAGACTCACTTCAGATAAAAAGACACACACTGACTGAAATTGAAGAGACAGAAAATAATATTTTATGAAAATGGAGATGAAGAGAAAAGCTGGTATACCAATTAACAGACAGAATAGACTTTAAAACAAAGGCTACAAATGAGACAAAGAAGGACCTAGCAATTTCACTTCTGGGTATTTATCCAAAGAAACACAAAGCACTAAATCAGAAAGATACATACATCCACATGTTCACTGAAGCATTATGTACAATAGCCAAGACAGGGAAGCAACCTAAGCATCCATCAATATTGAATGGATAAAGAAATAGTGCATATATACAATGAAATAGGACTCAACCATAAAGAAGAATGAAATCTTACCATCTGCAACAATGTGGGTGAACCTAGAAGGTATTGCACTGAGTAAAATAAGTCAGTGAAAAGACAAATGCCACTAAGATTTAAATTATATGTGGAATCTTAAAAACAAAATAAATGAATAAGCAGATGAAAAACAGACTGATAGATATACAGAACATTTTGCCAGATAGTAGGATGCTTGGGGAGGTGGGAGGAAAAAGTAAAGGCATTAAGAAGTACAAACTGGTAACTACAGAATAGTCATGGGGATGTTAAGTACAGCACAGGGAATACAGTCAGTAACATTGTAGTAACTACGTATGGTGCCAGATGGATGCTAGATTTATTGGGGTCATCACTTCATAAGTTATATAGATGTCTAATCACTGGGTTGTACACATGAAACTTATTTTTTTTAAGATTTTATTTATTTATTTTTTAGAGAGGGAAGGGAGGGAGAAAGAGAGAGAGAGAAACATCAATGTGTGGTTGCTGGGGGACATGGCCTGCAACCTAGGCATGTGCCCTGACTGGGAATCGAACCTGTGATGCCTGGTTCGCAGCCCGTGCTCAATCCACTGAGCTACACCAGCCAGGGCATGAAACTTATTTTTTAAAAATTATTTTTATTCTGTAGTCCTCACCCAAGGATATGTTTATTGATTTTAGAGAGAGAAGAAGGTAGAGGGTTGGTGGAGAGGGGAGGGG